>PVJI01004197.1:0-112018 GCA_004026765.1 Micronycteris hirsuta | reverse complement strand
GGGCTCTGCTGGGCTCTGCAGGCTTCCCAGCTCCAGGCCGGTTGCTCCTTTATCCTGAAAGCTCTCCTGCACCCATGGGTTCTTCCAACCTCGCTGAAGGCCCAGACCACCCACCCACCTCCCCCATCACCTCCCCATGGCCTCCACCTGTGCCAGGGCCACGCCTTAGCATCTAGCATGAATCAGCTTGGCCAGCAGAGACGCACCTTGTCATCCCCCTGCCCTGAGGCTCGGGGGAGCATGTCGTACACCCCCCACACCTTACAGTGCACAGCACACAGTGCAGTGCTCAGAACGGACGTTAAAGCTCCTGGAGCTATCATGCTTCAGGCAAACGGACAGGGACAGCCGAAAAATATTTGGAGAGGATGGTGCTTCAGAGAGTAACTCCCTGACTTGCTGTAAAATTTAAATACTATTTTTCTTACAAAGTATTTAATCCTACAACCTTAACACCGCTGTTTTCATTTTTGCATATTCCCTTCCTGATTGCACTGGTTTTACAGGTGCAACCAATTATAATGCACGTACTATCTCAAATTCTCCTACTTTCTTCAGTGTATTGAATAAAAAGAGACTATTCTTAAGCATTTCTTGGTTTCAGTTGGGCAGTTTCCTTAGGACACAGCCCTGGGGCGGCACTACCAGGCCGAAGGGCATGAACGTTTCCAAAGCTTCTTCGACGTAAACGAGCTGTGACCCTCACCACAGGCTGCACCGCAGCTCACCGCTTCAGAAAGCAGCGTGTCCACTGGTCCAACTAGAAACCGACCCGGCTAGGAATTCCTTATTCCTTTTTAAAATAGTTTCTCAGTAAAGTTGTATCGACTGGAGGATTACCTCTTCTCTGGGCCTCCAGGTTAAGCACTCAGGGATCCTTTCCTTTAAACCTCAAGTCCAAGTCCCACCTCCTCTAGACTCATCCTGCAAGCTTGGTCCACTCTGGTGTCAGTGGGCACGGGGCTCCCCTGATGCCTTCCCTCCCAAACTCAATCCCCCCATTTCTGAGATTCCTGATCCCCCACCTCCACAGCACCACATCTCCCCTGAGGAACTACCACTGGACAGGGAAGAACAGCCAGAGGGTTCTTGACCTAGAGCCCCCAAAATGAACCCTAGGGGGGGCGAGTCATTGGGGAATCATCTGTTAAACTGAGTCCTGCAGGCCCCTCCCAGCTTCCCGCTGCCTGGGCCCTCCCTCCCGGGGACAGTCTGAGTCGGTGCCAGTCACACCCACTGCTGCTGGCGGACCCCAGGCTGCAACGCCCGTGTCATGACAATGGCAATGGGAAGGCGTTCCCGCGGCCTAGAGCCCACGCGAGCCCCCGCTGTTGCGCTGTCTGGATGCCGGCTAGAACCCAGACAAGAGTTCACAGTCAGAATTTGGCTCAGCTGGGACCAGAAAATCAGAGGTCACTGAGGGAGGACAGGGAGGGCACAGGGCGAAGCAGGACACAGAATGTTGAGACGCCCTCTCTCCACAGGAAACAAAACAACGGAGCGGGCAGGTCACCGAAGGACACAGATGTTTGTGCTCGGTGGCGGGAGGGCCCAGTGGGCAGGTCCCTCGGAGTGCCCAGGATGAGCAAGCGAGGCCTCCGCCAGCATCACTGCGCTATTGCTTCAAAGCAACCCACCTGCACCAAGAAAGAATTTACTTTCAAAGAAGGAAGGACAGACTTCCTTTCCCTTTAAGTAACGGGGACTTGAGGTCCAGAACAGATACTTGGTTCACATTTGGGGGGCGGCTAGTGAAATTAAGGTCCAAGTCTACAAGGAGACAAAACGGCATCAGCACAGCCTGAAGGAAGAATGAATGAGTGAAAGAGCTGAGTTTGCTCAGCGGAACCCCTACCATTCATATTGAAGCAACAATAGTCCCTAGGTAATCCTTCAAAAATTAAGTAGGGCCCGGCTGGTATAGCTCAGTGGATTGAGCGTGGGCTGGGAACCAAAAGGTCCCGGTTCAATTCCCAGTCGGGGCACATGCCTGGGTTGCGGGTCAGGTCCCCAGTGAGGGCCATGTGAGAGGCAACCATACATTGCTGTTTCTCCCTCCCTTCTCCTCTCTCTAAAAATAAATAAATAAAATCTTAAAAAAAAAATTAAGTAGGGAGCCCTGGTGGGCTCAGTCGGTTGAGCATCAGCCTGCAAACTGAAAGGTCGCCAGTTCGATTCCTGGTCAGGGCACACACCTGGGTTGCCAGCCAGGTCCCCAGTGGGGGATGTGTGACAGGCAACTGATCAATGTTTTTCTCCCTTTCTTTCTCCCTCCCTTCCCTTCTCCCTGAAAATAAATACATAAAATCTTTTTTTAAAAAAATTAAGTAGGGAGCTTGCTGGAAAAGAACTCAGAGCACTTGGTTCAGCAGGTCTGGGCAAGGCTCAGGAGGCTACGGGTTATACATGAACCCTAGGTGGACGACCGACCAACTCTCGGGGGATGCGGCCTTGGAGTGAACTCTCTACTCGGGTGGTAGAGGGAAGACATGCCCATGTGAGCCAGAACACCTACAGAAAAGTCACGGTCACCTGGAGCAGGTGACCATTTTAATCAGGTGTAGTCCTGTACCCACTCCTAGAGCAAAGGAACCTACCTCTCTTTCACAGAGCAAAGCAGAAGCCATTGTCTTCTCAGGAGTCCCTCCCTCCTTCCCAACCTCCACGGATCTTAACTGGACCAGGCTTTAGAGTTCATTGTGGTTTTCCGGGTGGGGAGAGGCGAAGACGGTCGAATGTCTCGCAAACCAGACAGGACAAATCGATCCCAGCCTGTCCACATGGCCACAAGCTGGAGCCAAGAGGGACCTATTACCCAAACAACCAGAACGGCGGCTGAGACATTCCAGTGGCTTCCGCCTTCCCTGCCCCCAAGGAAATGTCCCAACACCCAGATTTTCCCTGGTGAATTCAACGGCCTCACAGTTCTGATCACCCACAAACCCTAGACACTGGAAAACTGTTCCCCAACCATGCCAGACGGGCTGGCCCTAAGATACTCAGCACTAGGGACAGCAAACATCCTCTAGGTGCACCTCCAAGAGAGCCTAAGAGTTCCTCACGTGGGCAGGGGTAACTCTAAGATGCCATCATTTGAGTATCATCTCTTCCTCCCCCAAGAAACACCCGTGGACCTCCAGCTGCAGCCCTGCCCACATCCCACCCAACTCCAAGGGAGGGCCAGAGTCTTGGGAGAAAGGAAGGAAGCTTCGGAGCATTACCTCCTACATACTGAAAATGACACAAACATCCAGGTGTGTCACTACTGTGGACACAGCACCAAACGCTCCCTATGTATTCACTCATTTTGGCATTTGAAGCCACCTAAGAAATCTTTAGCCAGTTCCTGGGGACTGACACCTCAGTCTCTACAGCCCAACCTCTTCCCGTCCCAGCAGCTGCGAAACTCAATCGGGCACTTAACTGCTCAGGTGGCAGTGCAGCTGCCCAGTGACAGAAGAAACACCATGGGTTAGGGGTGCCAGCACCCCCTGGCCCAGAACCAGCGCCCCAGTCAAGAGTTCAACAAGAGGGCGGCCAAGCACAGGAAGCAGTTCCTCCGGAGATAGGGGGTAGAGTACCTGGGCCATGGAAGGTCTGGTTGAGAGAAGTGACGTGGGGAAGTGAAAGCCGGGTGCAGAGAGGACAGGTCTGGGTTCCCATTTATGACTCTCCCACTTCCTTTCGATTCTACCAAACCCCCGTCTCTTCTGACAAACCCCACAGATGGACAGGAACTTGGGGGATGTGGTTGGGAGCCAGGTCTGCGCAAAATCTTCTCAGCCACAGATCCTACATCTTGACCACTTCTCCCACGATGCTCACCGGCCGGAGCCCCCGCCCCTTCGGTCTGCTAAGTTGCCAGAGTCTGACACTAACTTCACATTTTCCTGCTAACCACTTAAATCCTGACAGTGTGGGAACCACCTTCTATGCACTCGGCGCTGGATTAAAATGTGAACGAGGCCTTCAGAACCTGAGAAATGTAAGCCCACAGTCAGACAGGCCAAGGGCGGAGAGGATATTTTGGGTCCTTGGAAAATCAGGTGCCCCTCTACCACGTAGGAGGCACCCGGGGGCCTGCGTAGCTCAAACCCCGCCTGACACAAGGCAGCGGGGTCACTGCAGCAGCCCACCCACCCGAAAAACACACCCACACTCCCAGAGTGGCACAACTGCAGGTTATCTTACTTTCTTCTTTGTACTTGGCTATATTTTCCAAACTTTCCACAATAAATACTACTTTTCTTTTTAACTAGTAAGGAAAAATAGGTGTGTACTGCTGGGGGCACATGAAGCTAGTTCATCTTGTAAAGAGAACCGATCGATATGTAAAAGGGCACATAAATGATCATTCTCCGTTCACCAATTGCCTCAGCTCCTAGATTTGATCATAAAATGCAGGAATATGTCCACAGCAAAGGAATCTTTTTTTTATTATTTTTTTTAAAGATTTTATTTATTTATTTTTAGAGAGAGGAGAAGGGAGGGAGAAAGAGAGGGAGAAACAGCAATGTATGGTTGCCTCTCACATGGCCCTCACTGGGGACCTGGCCCGCAACCCAGGCATGTGCCCCGACTGGGAATCGAACCGGGACCCTTTGGTTCCCAGCCCACGCTCAATCCACTGAGCTACACCAGCCGGGGCAGCAAAGGAATCTTTATAAAGGAGTTCCCTCTGATAGCCCCAAACCGGAAACCATGAACATGCCCAAGAACGGGAGAAGTGGAGAGAACGCTTGCCCCCTGGCTGAGGGGTGAGGCGGCGCGGGGAAAGTGCCATCCGAAGGCCAAACCCAACGGGCCCAGGGCTCCCTTCCCGAAGAGCCTCCTCGCTGCTGTGCGGCAGAGGCCTGAGGCTAGGGTCCCGGCGCTGAGACACAGAGCAGACCTAAGAGTGCTCCTGGGAGGCAGCACTGGCCTCCACAGCCTTTCTTCTGGAGAGGTGATGGGCCAGACTCACGGAACTCTCATCTTCCTAACGAAAGAGCAGCTGGGGCCCTGCCCTCCTGGGCCCGGCACCCATGCAAACAGTCCCCTCTCAGCAGAGGCCTCAGGGAACCCCGAACACCGGCCAGGAGCCCACGCACACAGCCTGCCGTCCCATCCAGCTCCTGTCTGGCGAGCGCAAGGGCGTCTCCAGGAAACTCGGCCAAACGTCTCCATGGACCGAGGCCTCGCTGGTGAGGCTGAACCTCTAGAAACAGGAGAACAAGATTCCCTGCGTCCGCTCCCACAAGTGTGATTTCACACCATGCCACTGGGGGTTGACTTAAGAACCACCGTACAAAAAAGGTCTCCGTGGGTTCTGGGACAGGAACCCTGACAGCGTCAGCCACCACAGGGCCCTCCCACACTGGACAAGCCCTCGGGGTGTTCGGTGCTTACACGGTGCCTCTTTCCCGTGACCCGATGCATTTCCTTGTCTTACGGAATAAACCTAGGACACTCCGATCTCCCCTTTTGTTTTAGCCACCAAGGAGCTCAGAACAAGGGTCGCTGCTGACTTATGAAAAACAAACCTCTTCTAACATTGTTTTCTCAGTTACATCACCGCCACCCTGACATAGCTCTAGATCTTCTAACTTTAATCTAAAACTCTGCCACACACGAGCTTTTTCATGTGTTCTCAACTGCTTTTTGGAAAGAGACGGGGAAGTACAAATAAATACATATCCGTGAAACTATCTCTATACTTGGATCTCACTTTCTTCCAGGAAGGAACGAACATAAAGGCTGTGTGGCTATGTAAGAAAAAATGCCTTTGGCCCTGGCTGGTGTATCTCAGTGGATTGAGCGCAGGCTGCGAACCAAAGGGTCGCTGGTTCAATTCCTAGTCAAGGCACATGTCTGGGTTGCAGGCCAGGTCCCCAGTGGGGGCCATGTCAGAGGCAACCACACATTGATGTTTCTCTCCCTCTCTGTCTCCCTCCCTTCCCTCTGTCTAAAAATAAATAAATAAAATCCTTAAAAAGGAAAAGAAAAAGAAAAAATGCCTTTGCCCTGGCTGGTGTGGCTCAGTAGACTGAATGCCAGGCTGAGAACCAAAGGGTCACCCGTTTGATTCCCAGTCAGAGCACATGCCTGGGTTGCAGGCCAGGTCCTCAGTGGGGGTCACACAAGAGGCAACCACACATTGAAGTTTCTCTTCCTCTCTTTCTCCCTCCCTTCCCCTCTGTCTAAAAACAAATAAATAAAATCTTTAAAAAGAAAAAATGCCTTCAATAAAATGCCAAGTGGGGAAATAAAAGACCAGGACTCCACTGTATGTATACTTTGATTACGACTATTGAAGGGATGCAAGCACAAAGATAAAAACAAAACTAGGTCTCTGAAAACAAGTACTTGCGTTTGGGTAAAAGGGTTAAAATGGCCAACCTTCCCGCCTGAAGTTGTTTATCTTCTCAAATAGAAGCAGAGGCCCACGTGCGCGAGGCAAGCAGGCAAACAGGAGCTGGAAAAGCAGTTCCCTGACCCGTCCAATGTCCCCCCAGACTACCACTCTGAGAGGGAGGGAACAGGTTACAAGCCCCGTTCTGGACCCGTGGGGACTGGAACCCAGTAGGTGATGGTCTGCATTTCTTAAGGTCCTGGGGAAGAGGCCTGGTGCTCTGAAATCCCAGCTACCTGATTTCTTCCAACCCCTGGACACCTGGCTGCCGGGGAGTTGGGGCAGGTGCCAGGAGCCATGACCCCTGACCTCCAGATGCCTAGGACTTGACTGGCAAAGAAGCTTTCCTCGTCCACCCCAGAAACTAACCCCACACCTGACCAATAGACATTCACAAACAGCCTGCCCTTCTTCAAAACCCTCGGCACACCTGAAATCACATCCTCAGCGTCTACCCAAGTCACAGGACTGCAAGGCCCAGCAGATCTGTAGCTGGCGCCAAGCCATAGGAACGGAGTGGCCTGCTGATAGGGTGTTTCGGTCCTGCTAAGGGCCAATGTTTGGCCATCTGCACTAAAGGCTTCCTCCCACCTCCCATGGAATCAGGATCCCCAGGGCTGCCAGGGTGGCTGGCTGCTGCCTCTACTGCCTCCGTCTCCCCTCTCATGACAACAGGCCACACGGGGCAGAGAAGGACCGTGGTCAGAAGAGGGGCAGAGGCAGGGTCTGCTGCCTGACTCCTTGCTTGGTCCTAGAGAGCAAGCAGGACTTCAGAGGCTGGCTGACTCATCACCTGGAAAGCGGAGTGAGCTCATTCCCTTCCAGGGCATCCTCCAAACGAAACCCACAGCAGAGATGGTTCCCATGGCGATGGGCCAGCACCTCCTCCACAGCCACCTTCTTTGGAGCACCCTTAGCCTGTGCCCACAAGCCACTAAACCTGCCCTCCCCCAGACTCAACCCTTAGAACACAGAGTGAGGAAGGCCAGGCAAGGCAGAGCCCCCCTCCCACCCCTGGCTTCAATACCTTGAGTCTACCTGACCCCATTCAAAAGAGGAAACACATCTTCTAAGTTATAATCACTATGCTGCACACCTGAAACTAACATAGTATTGTTTGTCAACAGTAAGTGAAAAATTTAAGTATTTCTAAAAGGTTATGAGACAAAGGGTGTTATATATTTATAAAACATCCAATACAGAAAAAGAAAAAAAAAAAAAAAAGACCAGGAAACTCATGACCTGACAGTTCATTCCTTCTCTGGAAAGTGTGACTACGAGAACTTCTGCACCGGAACCCATCCCCACCCAACTCCCACTCCCACCAAGTCCCACGTGTCCCTGTGGGCCAACCAACGCGGCGAGTCCAGCAGAGCCCCTCTTCCACAGGACGGCCAGGTTCCTTCAGTCCTGCTGATGCAGCCCTCACCTTCCCCGCCCGCTACATGGAATGATATCCCTCACCCTCCCTGCTCCAGGTGTCCAGGTCAGCAGAGCGCTGAGCGGGGCTGAGACAGGCCCACCGCTGCCCCGGAGATGGCCCAAGCTTGCCCTCCGCTGACTCACCCGGCACTCACTGTCACCTGCCCCCAGGCCTCCTTGTCTCCAGCGGCTCCCCAACCACTCCTGCACATTCGCCTCCTGCCCCTCCCTTCCCAGAGCCTGCCACTCACGGTTCACATCTTTGGTCAGACTCTTTGTCTGGCCCACCCACCCAGCCTTCACCACCAACCCCCAGGCCTGACTCACTCCTACATATTCCAGATTGAAACCTAATTCACATTGTCACCTCCTCCAGGAAGTCTTACTGGTCTCCGCCAAAGTGGATTGGGCCTTCCTTGGGCTCCCTTCACTATACGGGACGCGACATCTTTGACCATGGCAGGGAAGTGCCAATTCATACACCTCTCACCCACTGGCCTCCTCGGAGGCGGGGATCATGCATCTGGCCCCGATCAAGAAAGAGCAAGTGCTTACTATTTATTAAATCTGGGAAGCAAGCACACGGGTATTGATTTTACTATTCTCTGTACTTCCTTTTTTATTACAGGTTACATTCAATATTATTTTGAATTCATTTCAGGTGTACAGCACAGTAGTCCGGAAATCGTCCACTCCACAAAGTGCCCGCCCCCCTATATTTCAAACACCCACCTGGCTCCACACATCGTTACCTCAATATCATTGGCCGTATTCCCCATGCCGTACTTTACATGCCCGTGACTACGTAACTACCAATCTGTGCTTCTTCATCCCGTCACCTTTTCACCCATTCCCCCAACTTCCCTCCCCTCTCTGTACCCTTTCTTATATTGGAAATGTCACTTTTTAAAAAATGATCCCCAGTAACTGTGATTTGAGTGGATGAACTATCATTGGCTACAGTGCCTTCAGCCCAGTGTCTGCTGACCTCAGCCTTCAGAAACGCCCCTCCCACCCTGGGGCGGGGGCGCGATGCCACCTGGCCAGGCATTGAGTGCAGTCAGTTCCAATCTTCAGGTGAGCGTCCGCAACCTTGCACCTGGCACAGCGGCGACACAAGGTGAGCTTTCGCCCATACTGTAGTATCATTTTATCTCCGCTTGTTCACACCAGCACGCTCATCTCACTGTAAAATAACCCGGATGACTAAATGTGATGGGCAGGTTCCGCTGCTGATTGTTGAAGCTGGGTAATTGGGTGCATAGGGATTCATCACACTATTCTCTGCCCCATGCTCGAGTTTTTCCATAAGTGTTTTAATTCATTCATTCATGCCACTAACATTCCGTAAGTGCCTACCACATACCAGTCATCGCGAATAAAGAGAGAAATAAGAAACAAATCCCCCCACCCATGAATTGATGACTTTATTAAATTCTAAATTATTTGCTGCTATCCTTCCCTGGAAATTAAACACCTAGCGGCACTTGGGCCACACTGACCTCCCGAAAGGAATGAAGAGTTTGTCTTCCCAGCCCTGCCCATTCCCCCATCCTTGAAGTCTCTCCACCCTCAAGGGCATCCCTCCATTCAGTAAGCGGCTGCAGGAAGCAAAGGGTGGGCCTCAGGGTTAGCCATACCAGGTCAATGCCACTTACGCAACTTTCCTTCAATGGGCAGGATCCAAACGCCCTTTGTTCCATTGTCACAACTTTTCCTGGAGCCCACTGGCACTCAGGCACTAGGCCGGCTTTGGGGATAGAAATGAAGGCAACACAGAGGTCCCTGACCTCAAGGGAATCATAGGCTTACTGACTGGAAATCCTTGGATTCAAATCCTAGCTCTGCCACTTAATGGCTTGGGCCAATCACTAAACAACTCTGGGCCTCAGTTTTCCAATCTGTAAAATGGGGGGAGATTCATGCTCGCCTCACAGGGTTGTTGTGAGGATTATATGGTCTGCACACGGAAAGTCCTTGTCCCAGTGCCGAGATGTAAAAAGCTAAAAACAGTGCCAGGCACACAGCATCAGAAGAGTTAATGTGCAGCCCTGGCCGGTGTGGCTCAGTTGGTTGGAGCTTCATCCTATAGATGAAAGGTCGCAGGTTTGATTCCTGGTTGGGGTGCATACGAGAAGTCAAGTAATTGATGTTTCTCGCATCGATGTTTTTCTCTCTCCAGCCCCTATTTCTGTCTCTCTAGGAGCAATGAAAAAAATGTCCTCGCCCTGGCTGGTGTAGCTCAGTGGACTGAGCACGGGCTGCAAACCAAAGGGTCGCCGGTTCGATTCCCAGTCCGGGCACATGCCTGGGTTGCAGGCCAGGTCCCCAGTGGGGGCCATGTGAGAGGCAACCACACATTGATGTTTCTCCCTCTCTTTCTCCCTCCCTTCCCTTCTGTCTAAAAATAAATAAATAAAATCTTTAAAAAAAAAGTCTTCAAATGGCCCAGCTGGTGTAGCTCAGTGGATTGAGCGCGGGCTGGGAACCAGGCAGTCCCAGTTCAATTCCCAGTCGGGGCACATGCCTGGGTTGCAGGCCAGGTCCCTCCGCAGTGAGGGCCATGTGAGAGGCAACCATACATTGCTCTCTCTCCCTTCCTTCTCCTCTCTCTAAAAATAAATGAATAAAATCTTAAAAAAAAAAAAGTCTTCAAGTGAATATTAACAAAAGGAAGATTCAGTGTGCATAGGTCTTAGAGTATTTTTTATTAGTAGTAGTAGACGCAATCACAGAAGCAAGGCCAGATTCAGGGACAGGCTTGGACCGGCTTCCGGCTGTCCTTGCGCTAACGTGTGCCCTTGCCTGAGCTTCTCTGAGCCCTGCCCAGCCCCCGCATCACAAGGAAGAAGTGCCCACGGGCCTGCGAAAGCCCTCCCCCTGGTCCCTGGTCTCAGGAGGCGGGCAGCACTCCTCCAGCAGGGAGATGCCCCGCCCACCCGCACGGGGCACTGCAGCCAGGCTGGTCAGTGTTGTGTTGTTGCTGTTGTTGTTTAGGGTTTTGTTGTTGTTGTTGTTCTTTTATTTTGGGGGGGTTGTTTTTGAGCCAGCTGCCACTTTCTGCTCACGCTGGGTGTCAGCAGGTGCAGGCACTTCAGCCCCACGGACCTGGGTGTGAATCTCAGTCTGCCATACACGAACCTCATGGCACTCTGGGCTTCTCAGGGCTCTGCCTCCCTCACCTGTGACTGGGACTAACACCTCCCACCTTGTTGTAGGGATGAAATGAGAGTGTGTATGTGAAACAGCCGGCGCAGGGCCTGCAGCGAAGGGAGAGAAACACTACTGTGGCTGTGTCACGGGGTGGGGACCCGGAGCACGGCTATGGCCACGGGAGCACCCAATCTTGACACAGCCCAGAAGTAGCCCCGACCAAGGGAAGGCCACACTCCTGCTCCCAGGAAGATGAGGAATGCACACCCCCAGAGGTGAGGCCCAGCACAGCCTCACCCCAAGGCCATCTTTGGGCATGGCCAGTGCCTGTGGAGCAAGAGGGCAGGAGAGCAGACAAGAAGAAAGAAGGAGGGCAAAGAGGTGTGTGGGAGAATACAGAGCCCCCGTGTGACGCTGAGCCACTCCACCTCCACTGCTCAGCACAACGCCCCTTCCTGGTTCCTCAGGAATGTGGGTGAGGACAGAGGTATTTGGGAGGATGGAGACCCGGCTCCACCTCTGGTGAGGGGCTTTGCTTCTCCAGGCAGGGCTGACTTGCCCCCGAGCAGGAGTACCCTAGTGAGAGGAGACGGCAGGGCAGTGAGGGTCCTGGCCAGGCAGCTGGGGTCACAGGCCACAACCCCACCCAAGAGCTGTGTGGGCTGGGGCAAGTCATTTAATCTCAATAATCCTCTATGTCTCCTGTGAGGTGGAAATGAAAATGCGATATACCTTACACTTCACAGGGTGGCTATGATCATCCACTGATAATGGACTCAGCACAGGGCTGGAGTGTGGTTACGTGCTGGCTGCTAAGATCAGGGCCAGGACCACTAGTGCTACCAGCACCACCACCGCTTGTCCCTCTGGCTCATTCCCTGCTCCCCTCCTCACCAGCCTAATCAGGAGCCAGTCCCAGGAACATCTGAGTGCTGGGGCAGCAATGCAAAGGGCCCGCTGTCCATCGCCACCTCCAGCCTGGCAGAGCACAGCTGCTAGCATGTGTGAAGTTCACCTGAACTTGACCACCCACACACAAGCCAGAACCCTAGCAGCTCCACCTGACTTCACAGCACATAGGCTCAACCTGCCTGTCTATCAACAGGCATTCAGGAGCCCACCCACGAGGATGACTTCTGAAGGTAGTTTACGTGCGCTCGGAATACAGAGTCCTTACCCAAACCAGCCCACAAGGAATGACGTCATGGCAGAGCGTCCCTTGGACAAGGCTGATCACAGCTACGGACCTCAGTCCCTTCATCTAAGGGGTGAGGGTCAGGTGACAGTATAGGTGTCCCTTCTGGCTTGGACATTCGATGATTTGATTTCTTCCAACTGCTACAGGGGAGAGAAGGGAGAGAACTGGGTTCTGGGAGTAAACAAAGTGAAAAACAAGGCTGCCTACTGGCACCAGTCTCTTGGGTAGATTCCAGGCTGAAACCCTGGCTCCCTGGCTCTGACTGGGGTTTCTCCTACCCACAGCAGGCCACCTCCCTCACAGCAGGCCTGGGGCAGCCGAGCCTACACAAAGGACCAATTATGAACGGTCCACCTTGCAGTGGCAGATGCTCTCCTGACTACTTTTGAGCCACCCCCATGCACCCCACTCCCACCCCTGGAGCTGGAGCCAAGGGACCTTCACCAGCCCAAAACAAGGCCGTCTTCACTCTCTCCCCCCAGGCCCCTGGCCACACCCCAGCAGGCATTTACAGAGTAAGAGAGGGCAGGGCCCCAGATGCCAGCCCTTCTGGATCCATAAGAAAAGCTCAGTCACCTGGCCCATCCATGCTCTCCCTAGAGGGTAAGAACAAATTCCTGAAAGCTGAGGACACAGAAGACCCCTAAAGAGAACAGATTTTGTGTTAGCATAATGGTTAGCTTCAGGGCCAGGCTCGGAAGCCCTGGGATCAACCTCAAGGTCACCTCAAGAATGGCTTGACTCTGCTGAGGGACACCCGTCAAGAGGACGAAAAGGGAGAATGCTAGAGGTCAAGTCCACGCAATAACCCAAGAGGACATTTGCAAGAGAGCACCACTGCCATCCTGTCACCCAGGCCCCTCCTTTTCTAGGTAAGGATCAGGTGTGACTTGTCAACGTCACAAGTAGCCACAGGCAGCTCTAAGATGAGACCCAGGTCTCCCGGGGCCCTGGTACACAACGCACAATCGTTCTCCCTGTCCGGAGGGGATAGGACAGGGTCCTCCCAAGCATGTCTCTGGCCTAATAGTGCAAAACAGAGTCTCTCCACGCCTGCTCCTCTGCTAAGTGCCACCCACAGGGTCCCGACAGAGAAGCAGCAGCAGAAGGCACGTGGGTTGAGGTCCTGCATGCTGGCGAGCTGGAGGGGCCAGAGGCTCTGTCTGGTCCCACACCTCCCCAGGTGCCATGACTAAAGACAGAAGGCGGCCGGCATCCCTCACTCCAGAGAGCCCTCAGTGCTGGGGCTGGAAGGAGAAGGAAAACCGAGGCCCAGGTTTTACTTCCTCTGAGGCCCCTGAACCCACACGCGAGGACAAGAGACTCCCTAAGATTTTCTAAGGTAGGGGCCTCAGCCAAACGCAATAGGCAGGGAGCAGAGGGACACGTTAGCATGGCCGGTACCTCAGGACAGGAATCCGAAGTGGGCCGCAGGCCCGAAGAGGAAAGCACGCAGCTGGACTGCCTCACAGGGGGCGGGGGCCTGTGCTAGCTCCTGCCACACAGCAATCTGACACCCAGGGAAGGGGTGCCAAGTGGTTTGGCAGGCTGGGACCCCATCCCGAGCCCAAGGCTCTGCTCTAGGGGCTGGACTCAGGCCCATCACTGGAGCAGCCCCTGGTGACTCAAGAGGGTTGCCACCCAGCACCTTAGCATCTTGCCAGACGTCTCCTGTGGAACTGTGGTTGCCACATCCCCTCCAAAGGTATGTACCCCTACTGTTCATCACATCTAATGTCTGCTGAGCACCTACAATGTGCCAGTGGAAGGTTCCTGAGCAGTTACCCAGGCTCAGGATGTAGGAGCACATCTCATCCCTGAGCCTGGGCCTCCCAAATAGAGAAAAAACACAGCTTTGACTATTTTGGGCAGGAGGTAAAAAATATCAGCAAAGCCACAATCTGGCTCAGGACCTTCCTGGTGGAGGGTACAGACAGCCCCAGTTCTTCTGTACCCCCCTTCTCAGCCAGCAACTCTGTAGCATCCTCTCAGTTGCTAAAAATGCATTCTCAGGCCCCACCCCAGACCTCCCGGATGACAGGCTCTGAGGATGGGCCCCCGCAATCTGTGCTTTAACAAGCCCTGATTCGCTTTCAAGGTTGAGAACCACTGTCCTACCTCACCAGCCACCCCTGTCCTGCTAGGCTCCGGGGCACGAGTGTGTCTGATCTCATGAGCTCAGCTTCAAGGAGCCCCGGTAACAGATCCCTTACTAGGACACCCCAGGAGACCCCACAAATACACCTTCAATCATCCACGGAGTCCCAAGTCACTCAGAGATCAGTGACATCCCCTGAGAACCCTTCAAATGTCCTCAGAGCCAAGAGTTTCACAACAGCGGCCAAAGTGAGTGTGATGAGGCTGCCAACACTCTGTCCTTTCCAGCTCTCCAGCCCATCCTCTACCCAGGCGTGAAGTGAGCGAGGCAAGAGCGAGGCCCAGCGCCAGGAGAAAAGGGAGAAAAGGCCAGAGCCAGGAGACCTGGCGGGGACAGGGAGACATATCTGGAATCCCACTGGCTGCCCCTGGGTCCCAGCCAAGAGGGGCTCAGCTATGGCTCCCCTCCCCTGGCCTCTCCCAAAACTCTGTGCGCGGAGAATGACTAACTTCCAAATGCTGCAAGATGCCACTGTGGGACGCGAAACAGAATCCACTTAGAGGCTTTCCCCGGTACATCCACAGGAGCTTTCTGCCACTGAGTAGTTGCTTCGCCAAGGAGCAATAAAAGCACAACTGCTACCCTGGGAAGAGAAAAGATGGCAAAGTGGTGTGAGTCCCTAGAACTTGACTCCCGGAGCCCCAGGAAAAGAGGGCATGGAGCAAGGGCACAGGTCCCCCCAGGGACGGGAGCCAGATGCCAAAAACCCACATTGGAGGACAGAAAAGAAACTGAGTCTGACTTCTCCTGCCCTCCCTCATCAAACACCACCTAGTCTTTGAACTCAGGGCACAGAGGAGCCACTGCAGAACACAGAGCATCACTGCAGAGGCGGGAAGCCCGGTTTCCAGTGCCACCTGCCACCTGTGAGCGCTGTGTGACCCAGCCCAGCCCCCAAGTCCTCCAGCCCCTCCAGGCCTCAGCGGTCTCATCCACGAAATGGGCTGCTGAGTCCATCTCAATAGCTCTGGGCTGCAGGAGAGGTGGAGCAGAGGGGGCAGGGTGCACAGTGGGCGTGATACCATTTGTGTAACCTTTTAAACGGGCACAAAAAGACAACTACACAAGCAGGAACTATAGAAACATGTGCTTATTAGCATGAACATACCGAACTGGACAGGGCTTAATGCCATCGGGGGAAGGGAATGGCACTGAGAGAAGCATACGGAGGCCTCAACTCCACCTATAATGTTCATGGTCTTTGGGAACTGGTCTTGAGAGCAAAAAACCTAAAAATAACAGCTGTGACCAGCTAAGCCTTTGCAGGCCTTTCTAAATGTCCTTACCCCCAGCTAAACCACCTCAGAAGGGCGTTGTGAGGATTAAATGAATCAGTATCAGTGAACCGTGACTGGCCCCTACCACAGTACCAGGTTAGTCCACGCTGGGGGTAGGGAGATGGGTGCTCAGCTCATATTCCCAGATATGTTCTGAGCCACAAGGTGGCCGGCCCTAAGCTGGACCTTCTGAACCAGCAGCTTCTGTGGAAAGGGAATCAGGGCAGGGCCCCCAGCCAGGCAGCCCGGGGGGCCCACTGTAGCCTCAACTGCCCGTGCCAAGAGCCGCACTAAAGGGCTTCCGGCCAGGCCCACTGAACTGAGACAGCGTGGCATTCCTTAATTTTTTAAAAGCTGATTATATACAATAAACCTCTAAATTTACTATTGCTTAACTTAAAAAAAAAATGGGTGGCTTTCATTGGGGCTAAAGTTTGGAAAATTATCCAAATGTCTAAAGAGGAATCTCAGGGCTTCAGGCAAGTGAAGCCTGCTCCGCGCAGTCCCACCACGGGTGAAGGGCCGGAAACCAGGGGTCAGGCCCTGCTTCCCCTGCTCCGGGAAAGCAGGATCCACCAGCCGCCTCCCCCAGCTCCCAGGGCCAAGTCTGCAAAAGTACTTTGGGTTCCTGGAAAGAAAGGCCTTTCCGAAATATCGGGAACTCTACTGGAAAGTGCCATAATCTATTATCTGGAGGATGTCTGTGGTGTTTGAAGGGGAGCCGCTCCGCCACGAAAATCAAGGCGGCGGCCAAAAACAACAAAGGGGCTTCTCAGAGCAACACACGCGTGCACACACCCCCGTGCCTGACTCACACGCCCACTGACAGACCCAGACAGACACAGAGGTCAAGAGAGCGGGACCTCCGCAGAGCGGAGCCACTGGCCCGCTTGCTCCCCACTCCCCCGAGAGATGGTAGGGATCCTGTTATCTGGTGTTGGGGACTTGGAGTTAAAAGCCCCACTTCTCTCTCCACCCCCAAACCACAAGCTGTTCCGTGTGGACATTTCCACTTGGGACAGAAGGAGAAGAGAGAGTCCGCCTGCAGCAAGCCCCTCCCACCCACATGCAAGGCTTGCAGCCTCTCTTCCCAGATGGAAAGCCAAGTTCCACTAGGAGACCTGCCTGCAGGAGGCCGCCCACCTCCACGTTCCCTCCCCTGGTACAATTTCACCTACGGAGGGTTTGAAAATAGAGCTGAGCACCACTCCACTCTACGCCCATCGGTTATCATCAGCTTTACAGATGGCTTCAAAAAAATAAATCTTCAGGCCCATAAAAATGTTCCCCAGCAAGCCCTGGCCTGGTCTCAACTCACAGGCCTGCGACCACCCCCCGAGCAGCCCCATAGCACCAACCACCCCGAAACAGGCAAAGCAAGGTAGAAAGAAGGCTGCCTGTCAGGAAGGCTCCCTTCCCCCAGCGGTGGCTGCTCGGCTGGGCCCTCAGCCAAACCATTTGGGGCCTTGAATTTAGACCCTGGGCAGCAAAGGTTCAAAGCTGGGGGTCAGGAAGGCCTAGCATGGCCCACAAAGCTTAAAGCCTAAAGCATTTACCCCCACCTAAGCCCCCGCGCCTCCCTCACCACCTTTCTTGACAATGCGAAGGCTCCAGCACGGAACCCAGAACTCTGGGTTCACACGCACGGGCTTTCACAACCGAAATAAACACTGAGCCTGGCTCCCTGGTTCAAGGGCTGTTCGGTCCCACTGGTGACCAAACAAAGGGACCAACAGGAGCAGGTGACACTGAAGGAATCAATGCAGCAGAGGAGGAGGATGTGGCTGAATCTTCAAGCAGGGAAGCCAGTCGCAAAGCAGGGGTCAGCTCTATGGAAGCCACTGGGAACACAGAAGGGTGGGGGGCTTCCAGGTTGAGGGGACCTGAGTCTCCTCCTATTCCTGACAGTCTGACAGTTACTCTCTACTGAACGTGTGGAGAAACACAACCACAGTCCTCCACTGCCTTTTTGACCAGGAAAAAAAAAAAACTTCAGAAAGACCCATGTCCACAGCCTCACAGACCCACCAGTCCAAGACCTGGATTCCAAACCAACCGCACCCAACGCCGGCTGTGAGGGAGACCTGGCGGAGCCACGCTCCCCATCTGAGCCCCACGTGCCCAGTCTGGGCAAGGGGGCGGGGCCTCACAAGCTGGCACATCATGGCTGATGGTAAGAAAACCACATGTGAAAGCACAAAAGCTTAAAATCATGAATCACATGAGTACTTGATTTTACACCACCTTGAATCGTTGCTTTTTATTTCATTTACGTAAGCCTTGTCTCTCAATTAAAACGAAAACTCCAGAATAACTAAGGCTATGTCTATACTTCTGGCTAACAGACGAGCTGCAAGGTCAGTCCATTGGGGTTTGTTCCACACCTGGCCTACTGTTGGGCTGGCCAAAAGGTCTGTTTGGTTTTTTCGTAAAATAAAAGATACATTTTCCATTTTCACTAATAATTTCGTTGATTTGGATATTCTGAGTGTGTCAGCTATCTCCCGCGTGGTAGAACGCTGATTGTTCTCAATTAATGTCTCGATTTGAATACTATCAACTTTAACTGGTCTACCCAACCTGGAGCATCGTCCAGTGAGAAATTTCCAGCATGAAACTTCGCGAACCACCTTCGACACATTTGGTTAGTCGCAGAACCTTTTCCATACACTCCACAAATCTTTTTTTCCTTGCATTTCAGTTTTGTTTTTACCTTTCTTGAAATAATAAAGCACAATATGCTGAAAATGTGTATTTTCTTCCATCTCCAATATTAAAATGGCTGCACAAAAATTCACCAATTTGGCAAGTTTTTTTAAATGCATGGTGATAGGACGGCTGTCACAACACACTAACACAACTGTTCTGAATGACGTTAAAGACAACTAAGCGCTACTAGAGCCTTCTTACAGGGAAAAACCAAATGCACTTTTTGGCCAACATAATAGCTGGTCCATTTGGGCAAGTTAATTAACCTCTCTGAGCCTCAATTTCCCTGTCTGAAACAAAGAAAATAACAGTATCTTCCTCAAAGCGTTGTTGACCAGACTGAAATAATCCAAACCATGCAACCTTCAATCCATATGAACTATTAGCCTTTTTACTTATTTGGGGAACCAAGACGTTTTTAACAAATACTGGTCGATCAGTTGGTTGGTTGGTTGGTTCGTTGGTTGGTTGTTATAAAACAGTATAAAACAGTTAACTGTCGCCCTGCTGGTGTAGCTCAGTGGACTGAGCGCTGGCCTGCAAACCAAAGGGTCGCCGGTTCGATCCGGGTCAGGGCGCATACCTGGGTTGCGGGCCAGGTCCCCGGTAGGGGGCAGGAGAAGGCAACCACACATTGATGTTTCTCTCCCTCTCTTCCTCTCCCTTCCCTTCTCTAAAAATAAATAAATAAAGTCTAAAAAAATAAAACAGTTAACTCTCCTTTCCAGCCTCTTTCTTTCATCTCCTCTTCCCTTCCCAGGAGGTGGGCAGTGCTGACATTACCCCCTAGATTTTGGACTTGTGAAATGCTTTAAATCAAAATGAAAGGTTTCCTCTAAGGACCAAGGATAGCAGCACCTTCATCCCCAGCCCTTTCTCACTATGAGGCTGCGAGCCTGTCATTTTATCTCTCGAAGCTCATGATCTTCCGCTCACAAGTGTGATCATCCCACATGCCTTACAAGACTGTTGCAAACGTTAAACGTGGCTGCTGACAGAACACGGCTATCGCACAGGCCATGTGCAAGAAGGGTTTTCTGTCCTCCATCCACCGTCACTGTGGGTGACCGGCCTGGAGTGGACCCTAGAACCTCTCAATGAAGAGCAGATCCCAGCCCAGTAACCCACTGTAGCCAAGGCCCAAGCAAGTGGTTTCCAGGGTAACAGCATCCTCTGCATCTGCTCCCCATTTCCATCTCTGGCTGCCTTTATTCTCCCCCCACCTCTGTAGTAGGCTAAGTCACCTTTTCCCACTATTGCTAGGCAACCCCAGATGACACAGCTGCCTCCTGGGGGCGGACCCTGGCCCTCTCCTCCCCTCCCCTCCGCCAGGCCTCAGGCCTTGGGGTAAGCTGCCCTTCTTGATTATTTTCCTCTTCCATTCTCCCACTCACTCACCATGAACCCATATCCCTGACCTTAGAGTAAACAGTGTGTAGGGGGGCACACACAAACGAGAGGAGGAGGGATATGGAGGGCAGAGAGCATCAGAAACTCATCAGGGCGGGTGCTTACCTCCCGGAGGTGGGATGAAAGGCAACTGTCATTTTCTTCTTTCTATTACTAGCATTTTCTGAGGGCTTTTGGAGCTATAATTATTACACCACACAAGTCACCCATTTAAAGCATACAATTCAGTGGTTTTTAGTGCATTCACACACTTGCCCACCATCACCACTATCTAATCCCAGAATGTTTTCACCCCTGGGCTTTGTTCTGTATGTTTGCCTTCGGTTAAATGCCCCTAGGTACAGGAGCATTTTGTTTTCAGAAGCAGCAGCGCACAGTGGTGAGGAGGCAAACCCCAGAGCGCACTGCCCAGCCTCGGATCCCAGTTCCCCTCGGCTGGCTGTGTGGCCACTCTGAGCCAGTCTGCTCATCTGTGAAAGTTGGGTTAGCAGCAGAGCCCCTCACAGGGCTGGATCTGTTCATGCATGTAGGGTCCTGAGGACAGTGCCTGATACTCAGCACGTGCTCAGAAAGCGTGAGAAGCTAGGATTATTATAAGAAATTTTTTTTAAAAGATTTTATTTATTTATTTTTAGAGAGAGGGGAAGGGAGGGAGAAAGAGAGGGAGAGAAACAGCAATGTATGGTTGCCTCTCACATGGCCCTCACTGGGGACCTGGCCCGCAACCCAGGCATGTGCCCTGACTGGGAATCGAACCAGGACCCTCTGGTTCCCAGCCCGCGCTCAATCCACTGAGCTACACCAGCCAGGGCAAGAAAAAGAATTTTTTAACTTAAGAAAAAAGTCCAGTCCTGCTCCTGGGAAGATGAGCCTGCCCAGGTTGCCAGGGACCATCATCGTTTTTCACGGTCCGTCTAGGAAGGGCTGGAGCTGGCCTGGGGCCTGTCACTACCCCCGCACCATCCCCTCTGTAACTAATGTTGCCATTTGGGAGTGGCTGAATGGGGCAACAGAGGGGGCAGGTTGGGGTCATGGCCTTGGGGCCTACGCATTACTGCACTGGACTCATGGTGTCTCACACATCGAGATCCTGCCAGACAATTCCCAGGCAGGACATGACGGGGAGAGAGCAGGTAAGGTAGGGCAAAGAGCATCACCTCCTACCTGTTGAGAAGGAATGATGCTGGGACTTGACGCTCAGCCTGAGAACCAGTGAGAAAGCTTGGCCATGTGTTAAGAGGAGGGTGGGCTGCCAGGGTGGCTCTGAGCCCTGGTTTGCTGGGTCTCCTCCCCACCACTCCCAAGCTCCTTGCCTCCGTCAGGGCCAGGTGTGGACAATGCGTGCTTAGCAGGACGCTGGCACCTGGGCTGATGGACACAGAACCCTGGGCTGAATCATGGGTCTACCTGGGGTGACCCAGACTGACCAGGACTAAGGAACCAGGCTATGGAGGTTCCTTCTGCCCCCGGCCTCTGAAGCATGACCTCAGGGGAGCTAGTGGGCTCCAAGATTGCCCTAGTGTCCTTGATGAGTAAGCACAGCTCATGAGCCTTCACAGACGTGACCACACTGAGAGGGGATAAGAGCAGGGCAGTGGGGAAGGTACCCTCATACCACAGCCCCTTGGCCAAACACCAGATCCCAGGAAAACCTTGGGTGGTCACATGTAGGGGCAGCTCACGCGGGGTTAACTGGCTGGGACGGTCCCAACAACACCTGCACCAGAGGTGTGGTGCCACACGGACCCATCTGAGAGCTGTGCAAACAGCCTGGCCTCTCCAAAAGGTGAGAGAGCTCAGCTCTGGGAGAAGGAAAGAGAATGGGAAGGAAGGACAGTGAGCGAGAACAGGAGGAGTGTCCCCAGGCTACAGGCCCTGAAAGGAAGACATGCAGTTGCCCCGGCTGGGCCTTTCCAGTCTTCTCCCTGATCCCTCTGGTCCTACCCGCCTCTAGACGCATACACACACAGCCTGGCTGCCGGGGAAAGAGGAGGCTTCCCAGCACAACTGCCATCCTGCCTATCCTTGGAGGTGAAGGTCACATGCCCCCAGCCCTTCGCCTTCTCCACCACCACAGGCCACAGTGCAGCTCCTGCAGGGCAGTGACCGTGGCATTTGTCTTGGCCACACTTCTGGCCATTATAGGTGCCACCTGGTGTAATTCTCTGTCTTTCTGGCTCCCTCTCCACCTAAACCACAGTTTCCATGACCTCGCATGGGTAGAGCACCTGACACTTAAGAGGGTTCAATCCGCGCTCACTAAATGATTCCACAAGAAATCGTCAACATTCTCACACTGTTAAGGAACCGGAAGGTGGAGAAACAGAGACACCACAGTAGATACCCTAGAGACACACAGTAGCAGGCCTGTCACCGTGACTAGGTCATGGCTCAGGCTCGCGCCGCCCCACCTGGCTCCAGGCATATAGGAGGCACCAGGTCTTGTGTGACAAATCCTCCAGCCAAGTTTACGGTTTGTGGCCACTGGCCAGGTGCCCAGTCCCAGATCTTCCTCAAGAAGATGGAAAGAGGGAGCCCAGATCCCAACCACAAACCTCAGCTACAGGATGCTCATTGGTTTGACCTCCTCATGCTCAGAACTACCCCACAAGGAAGGGCCCAAGGGTCAGGGCCTCCTTCCACCTCCCACCCCACCCCACAGGGGGAACCGCCTGTAGCCTCTCCTCAAGAACCCAGACTTCAGGAAATGTGTTTCCTCCTTTTCCATTTGAAAAGGCTGGTGACCATGGATCCTACAAGAGCCTGCTAGCCTTACTCCTACAAGCCCATCTCGAGTGACCCCAACAGCCCCTCCAGGTCCCCTTCTTCCTCAAAACTGGAACATCCGGTTCTCCATGCAGCTGAAGCCTTCTCACACCTGCCAGTCCGAGGGCGGCCTCGGTGGCAGCCAGCAGCCGGCCTGCCTGGCGTGGGCCAGCTGGCCTCCACGCCCTGATGCTCCAGGCCCCCGTCCAGCTCTCCGTCAGGCTTTGTCAATCACTTGGACAGCCAGTGGGGCACCTGTTTTCACTGTACCCACATGGGACAAGCTTTGGAGAGAAAGCAGCTGCAACAGGTCCTGAGGCACAGCAGGGCTGGGCAAGCTGCTGGGAGAGAGGGAAAGCGGGGGCCGGCCAAGAATGCCCCAGCTAGTTAACAATGGGCCTGAAGGCACCCCCACCTTGTCTTTTTGAGGAAACTCCTAATTCGAGGTCACTGTACCTGTCCAATAGCAAGCTAACAAGGACTTTAACACGCACTTCTCCACCCTGTACATCTAGGAAATAGGGAAAGGCTGAACAGGAATTTTACACCATTCTATAGGTGAAGGAACTGAGCAGAAAGGCCAAGTGACACTGACTTCAGGGTCCGAGGTCAAGAACAACACACTCCCTAGGCAACCTTGGCTCCTTCTGTAACGGGTTTATACACTGCACCTACCTCAAAGCGTATTGGGTAAAGGCCACAGACGCTCTGGTACTCAAAATTGTTAACATTTTTTGAGTAGTGGCTATCTGCTAGGTGCTATGCTGAATTCCCTACATATATTACTTGGTTTAAACCTCCACCCTATTACATCAGGCAGGAGTGATTATCATCTCCATTTCCCCATCTGCATCATCCGGCACAGAGCAGGTAAGTGACTCACCGAGATCACACAGCTAATCAGAGCAAAGGCCAAGATTTGAACTCGATGTGCCCAGAGCATGTCTATCTGCAGAGCCTGGAGCCAGATACAGCACCAGGATGGGGCGGGTGGTTTATCTGGAATGTAAAGCATTTCATCCCCATCTCCACCCCCCCAGCCCAGAGTTAAGAGCCAAGCCTGACACCAAGTTATTTCCTGACCACCCTATAAGACGCCTGACTGTTTCTTAGGCACCAGGGATTCAGCAGAGAACAGGACAGGCTGGGTCCCTGCCCGCACGGACACTGGCAAGGGGTGAAGCACACAGGAGTCAGAATAGTGAGGAGCATGAGGATGGACGCTAGAGCCAATGCTCGCCTCTCTCTTATTTCTGCCAGGCGTTGCTCTGGCTTTAGGAGCCCTGATCTTCAAGACAGGCAGATGTCATCTCCCCATCTTTGCAGTCCTCCACATTGAACGGCGGAGCCTTGATTGGCTTCTGTGATGGTCACACAGTCCAGAAGCAAGTGCAAACAAGGAGGTCTTTCTTCCTGCAACCTGGCTTGACAACCTGACTCCACAGGGGTGCAGAATCTGGACCTGGGCCTCTCTACAACCATATTCTTACACCTGCCAGCACTGCCTCTGTCTCAACATCCATTAGCTCAACAAATATTGATTAAGGTCCGACATGTGAGAAACCCCAGGGCTGACACCTGTAAAATACACAGTAAACCAGAGCCTCTAGGATTCAAGGAGGAAGAGAGAATAAAATTTAACAGCAGAAGCTGCCAATTTGCATATCTTCTCCATCAACAGGGAAGGGGAGGGTTATTAGCTCCTTTTTCAAAATAAGGAACTGAGAGAGTGACAGAGGTTGAGTGATTTGCCCAAAGTGAAAATCCTGAATCTGTAGAGTCTGGATGGAACTCAAAGACTATGCTCTCTCCTGCCTGCCACACTCACACACACACACACACACACACACACACACACACACACACACACACACGAGCATGGGCAAGATCCATGGGAACTGTGCTAGACCCAGAAAGACAGGCGCCCGTAGGATAGGTGACTTTGGAGCTCAGCCTCAAAAGTCAGGGAGACTATGAAAGCCAGTAAACTGCTCTAATCCACTGAATTGTATGTCTGAACCCAGGGAGGGACTCCAGCCTCATGAACTCTGCACCGAAGCATTCTTTGAAGAAGGTACAAGCCACGGCCAACCGCCTCAGGTTCCTGAGCTGTGCCTCCTGCCTGCACAGACTTCTACCTGCATCGGCATCAGGCCTCACCATTCACAGAGGAAGTACTTCTACCAGGTTATTTAACCCAATCCCTGCAAGAGCCCTAGGGGGTGAGCAGGGCAGGAACGCAGCCCCTTTACAGAGGAGGAAACGGAAGTGCCAGATACCTCATCTGCCTTGCTCACGGCTCTCTCCACAGCACCTTGAACCATCCATGGCACAGAGGTGATGATCCAAAAGTACCTGTTGAACAAGCTAATAAAAGCTCAGAAGTGAAATGACTCGTCCAGTCTCAAAGTTATGGTGGCACCGGGGCCAAAAGGAGAGTCTTCTGCCCCCAACTGCGCTGCGTCTTCCCTCCCGGCCCCCAACTCACTCTTGTGCCTCCATCTGGAACGGCTGTACTCTGTCCACTTGTCAGCTCTCATCCCTCTCAGTCCTTGCTTCCCAGGGTAAGCAAGGAAGGTGTCAAAAGCAAGTCACTTTAAGTCCGTCTGGCCACACATAACACCACTTATTTATATTCCGCAGAGAACTAGGTGGAATCTACAGATAAGGAAACTGAGGCCCATGCAAGGCGAATTCATGGTAGAAAACAAACTTTGGACTAGATTTTCCAAGTCAGGCTCAGAGCTCATCCCGTCCTGCCACCCCCTCCCCCACCATCTTCCCACCAAAACAGGTGTTGGTTCCTGTCGGTTCAGATCCTGGCAGATCTGGATACCAGACCCAGCTTTCCTGCCTCCTTCAGCAATAAGGGACAAGGGAGGGGAAGCTGCCTGCCGCGAGCACGGCTGCGTCCCAGCCCTGCCACACACCAGTGTGGGACTCTGGGCTGATTAACTTCCCCCTCTGCCCCTCATTTCCTCATCCTCATGTGTGCCTGGCTCATAGAGCTGCTGGGAGTGACAACTGGAACAATATCTGTGCCTGGATGACAGCAACGCCTGGCACACATCAGCCACTTGCCCAGACAACTGGGCAAACTGTCGATGTGCCTAGCAGATTACCAAACTTCCCACATGACCCTGTTCCCACCTGGCTACACAGAGGCCTGTACACACCCACACCACCCAGGCCAGAGTTTTATGAATGTGTGTGCGTTACATGTGTATGTATACAGAGAAGGACGATGCAATTTTTCTTCCCAACTATATGTAATACATTCATCCATTCATTCGACAACACTGAATCATATTGTGCAGATTTACTGGTCAGTGCTGAGCGGACAAGAGTTTGTGCTGCCCAGGAACTTAGTCCTCCCACACTCCTTAAAAGGACCTAATTCCTAACTCTGGGGCAGCCCTGTCACTCCTGCTCCTCTGGGTGCCTGTCACTACCAGGCACACAGTAGGTACTCAGTAAACAAGGACCTGCTACACTTCTCACTCTCCATGTTACACCCCAAAACATCCACGGCCCTAGCCCCACCACTCTTGCCCAGTTAAAATCTACTCTCAAGAAGGCTTCACCATGAATTTTTAAAAAGCCCCTCTGTCTTGCCCCCACGGGAATTTCTCAATTATCCACTCCATTCTCTGTTCCTCCAACGCCCAATTGTCCCAGGAAACAAGCGGGTGAGTGGGGGGCAGTCGCATCTCTCCCCCCGCTCTCCTAGAGGGGGCAGACAGGAAGCGAAAGAGGGGTGTTAAGTAACTGCGGCATTTCGAAAAAGTTCGCTCAAAGCCAGAGGGCCTTCCAATGTCGTACAGGGCTGGACCCCGGAGAAGTGGGCCTGGGTCTCAGGTCGCCTGACTTGGAGGAAGCCCTTTGTGCGTGAGTTTTAAATTACCTCTGCTTGTCTGATGAAGTGAGTAAAAGGGCTTAGGATTCCTGAGTGAGCTAATACAGGATGCCTTTGGCTGAAAAAAAAAAACTTCAGTCGGCTCCCTAAACTCCCCCCCTTTTAAGTTTAAAAAAGGGAATGAATGTTACCATTTTTGGACATGAGCGTTCTCCCTCAAGCCCAGCCCTAACCGCACTATCCAGAGGGACGCGCCATCCTGCCCCCCCATTCCCAGATCAGTGGGGGTGGGGGCGGGGATGGGGGCGGGGCATGGAGGGACCAAACGAGGAGAGACCGGATGGGAGCGGGCAGGAGGGGTGGGGGGAGAGGGGTGCACAGGGTACGTGGCCGCCTGAGGCGAGAGCTCACCGCGCAGGCAGGAAGCAAAGGCTGTGTCGGGGCGCTCCCCCACCCCCACCCAAAGCGTGGTTTCTGATCTCTTCCTGCCACTGGCCACTGTGCCGATGCCCCATCGTCGGCTGCAAGCCTTGCCCCGGTGGCGGGGTGCGCACCCGGTACAAGGAGCCTGGGACGCCGCTCGGCGGCTAAGCAGGGATCCCCAGTGACTGACCCTAAACATCCCCGGGAAAAATCCTCTGCCTTGGAGCCCCTCAACTCAAATCAAGTTGCCCAAATTCGCTTTCTCCCAGAATGAGCAGGGGTCGGAGGGGCAGGACACAGACTCAAATCCACCTCTGCTCGCAGCTACCAACCCACTGAGTTAAGCAATTAAAATGGTATGCCATCCTGATCCCGCCCCCACAGGGCCCGCTGGGGAGCCCTCTTACACCCCTGCCTTTTCTTGGCCCCAACCCCACTCCCGCAGGCCCACCTCCGGGCCGACCCGGACGCAGCTTCCAATCCCTTCGGCTCCCTCTTCCCCCTCCCTCAGTGGGCTGGGGCCGGGAGGCGCAGGGTCCCGCGCAGCTTGCCCCCTACAGGTACCCAGCCCCGGGTGGACCAGGAAGGGCGCTGCCACCGCATGCCATATGGAGAGGCGGCCAGGGGGCGGGGAAGGGAAGGGAAAATCGATCTGGAGCAGCAGCCACAGAACCGGGGTCTCAGCCTCAGCCTCCCAGGCACCGCCCCCGCCCCTGCCCACGCGGGGATGGTGCGGAGGCAGCGGAGCAACCGAAATCACCGGCCCCAGGGCGACCTGCCTGCCGGCCGCCCCGCTTCCCCCTTCGCAGGCTCTGGGGCAGGGGCGATCTCCCTTCCGCCCCACGCCTGTAACCCAACACCCCACCTAGCAGCGGCCGCGCATCCCCCGCCCCCGTTCGTGCGCGCCAGGACCCGGTTCCCAGCCCCGAGCCGCTAGCGCGGCGGGCGGAGCAGGGCGGAGCGGCCGGGGCCGGGGGGCTGCGGCGGGCTAGGGCAGCTGCTGACCTTCCTCTGCTGCTTCTCCCAGGCGGGGTCCAGGAGCAGGTCTCGATCCCAGTCCTCTTCGGGCTGCATGTAGTCGTTGGTTTGCTGGGAATCATAATGGTCCATGATGGTGCGCGCGGGCTAGGACTGGGTTTCTTCCTCCACCTTCTCCCAGCAGCAGCGGCGGCGGCTGCTGCTGCTGCCCCGACGTGGGGAGGGAGTCGGGCCGGGCCGGGCTGGGCTGGTGGCGCCGGGCTAGCTCCCCTGCACCCGGTTCCGCCGCGGGGCTGCTCGCGAAGCCTGCTGCTGGCGGCGGTGTCAGCAGCAGCTGCTGGAGCTCGCGAACTGCCTGCCTCAGGGCGGGCGCTCGGACCTAATCTCCACGCACACTGAGCCGGGCAGACACACTAGCGCTGCGGGAGCTAGGCAGGCAGGGGCGGGGGGAAGGGGCAGAGAGCCCTCCCTAGGTTCTCCATTGGCCAAGCCGAGTTGCCCAAACTTCCCCCCATCGCCTCTCATTGGGAATTCCTGGCATCCGTCAGCTGGGCCACGGCGCATATAGGTGGACTTCCCGGCGCGCACGCCCCCGCCCACTCCCGAGGTTCCCACTGCCCCGCGGCTCATGTGACACTACCTTAAGCTAAACGGGACAGAAGCTGGGGACGCCTCCCGGAGCTCACGGTCCGGTAGCGCGCTTCCGAGCTTCAGGAGCCTCCAGGGATTGGTCACACTCCCCGCCTGCCGGAAGGCCCCACACTCCGGCGCGCCGGCGTTATTGCGCTCCCACGCGCGCTCCAAACCCAGATGACCAGGGGCTGGGAAAGGGCCGTGAGGAAACCCAAATTAACATTTCATTTTCTGTTTCCCAGAGTTCGGAGAGATGGGCACCCAAGGAAAGGGGCGGGGAATGCGGGAATGGAAAGGAATTTCCTGGGAATTTCCTGACTCCGCCGCCCCCACTCCCCACCCCGCCCTGCCCGAGCCGCCTGACCCCTGCCCTGCGGGGCCAGGTTTCGCGCCAGACAAGTGCGCTGAGAGGCCACAGAGTTTTCCCGCCCGCCCTTGGGCTCAAGACTCCGCTAAACCACGGGGCTTCCCGGGTGGCAGCTACCTCGCCCAGCTTCCCGGGATCCCCTGCCGGCCCCCCTGGGCTGGTGGACCCGGAGCTACACACCCCGGCTGCATCTTAAACACTGCGAGGGAGGACCGTGCCTGATGGACCTACTCCACTCCTCCCGCCTCTGCTCACCACGCACGCCTGGAAGATGGGGAGACTGAGGCTCCAAGAGTTGAGCTTGAAAAGGGATTTAGCAAGTTCTCAAGACTCCACAAGTTGGCTTATCCCTGTAACCTTAAGCCAAAGACAAACAAAGGTTTATTGTTATTGGAGGAGGAAGGAGGGCAAGACTGACTAAACACCTCTGACTTCTGAGTGCCTGCCCGGGCTTCTTTCTTCGGACATAGTAGAAGGAGGGTCTGAACACCGGCCTAACAGACAGACACGTGGGAGAGGCAGGCCTCGCATCCTGGGGGGCTCCTAAGAGGTCCCAGGGCAAAAAAACAGCAGCAAGTAGACCTCCAAAAGCCTATGCCCATAAGCGTATGCACTTAATTTATATCTGTGGCCCTGAAAGATGGCTGAGTCTACTGCAAAAACCAACGGTGATCATCCGAAGGTGAATGAAGGCGTTGGAGGAAAAGTTCACTGACAGGAAGAGCCATGAATTAGGATCCTTGAAAGGCTACAGATGGAAAAGGTGAAGAAAGTGCCTCTGGCTCTCAGAGAGAACCAGCTGATGCTATTGTAAGCAGATATCTGTGCTCCCTGCCTCCTGCGTGGACGGCACATGCTCATGCAAGTGTTCCCCGTCAGCACTGTGCTTGCCCCAAGTCCCTGACTGAGAAAGCGCACTTCTCCTGAGCCACAGAGACAGCCGATTTATGGGCTGTTTTATAACTACTTCTAAACTATGGCTCTAAACCTACATAGAGGGTAACGATGGTGCTGTATCCACTTATTCACTCAATAAATATTTGCTGAGCACCGTTTGTGTCAAGGGAGGTGCTATGTGTTATAGAGAAATGAAAAAGACACAAATCCTACCCCCGTGCGGCCCAGCAGAGACAGACCCAGAAACAAAAATACCCCGCAATGGGAGAGGTGCAGGAAGGTAGACCTGCCTGTGGGGGCACGCTGAGCCGAGCCTGGGAAGGAGGCTCCGGGTATAACTTTTTGGAGGAGGTGAAACTGAAGTGAGCCTTTAAGAACAAGAGTCAGCCAGATGAAGAGGAGTGTGGGAGGTTATTCCAGGCAGAAGGAACCGTGTGAGCTAATACATGGGGGCAGAAACTGCCTGGTGTGAAAGCAATGCCTACCATTTCAGTGTGGCTAGACTAGAAATTCAAGGCTGAGAGGGGCAAGAGACGGGACTGCGGAGGTGGGCGGCCGCCAGACCACGGAGGGCTTGTGTGCCGAGCGAAGTGTGGGGCTGAGGGGAGCAAGGCTGGCTGGAAGCTGGGACAGTCGGGAGCAAAGCTGTTGCAATAATCCAGATAGAAAGTACTTAGTCCTTTTGGGCTACAGTAACAGAATACTATAGACTGGTGGCTTAAACAACCAACATGTATTTCTTACGGTTTTCGAGGCTGGGAAGTCCAAGATCAGGTCCAGTGTCTGATGGGAGCCTGCTTCCTGGCTCATAGACGGTCATCTTCTCTCTGCGGCCCCATGTGGCAGAAGGGGCAGGGACCCCTCTGGAGGCTCCTTATAATGACACTAATCCCATCCATGAGGGCTGTGCTCTTGTGACCTATTCCTTCTCCTAATACCATCACACCGGGGGCTAGGATTTCAACATAGAAATTCATCGGGGTTGAGTCTACAGCAAACAGAGAACAGTGGGTAGACTTAGGAGATACAGCTGAGAAGCCCAGGCTCATGAATGTGAGGATGAGAAAGAGGAGTCTTTGTTGCTCTCAACAAATATCCAATATGGACAGACCACACACTTGACCTACATGACCTTATTTAAGCTCTGCCCCTGAATTGAGAATTATCTCCATCTTACAGAGAAAACCAACTAAGTCCCCAAGAGCTAGCCAACTAGTCCAAAGTTACACAGGCATGCCTGGCTCCTAAACCCATGGTTTTAACCCTGTGGTTCTCAACCCTGGGTAGTTCGACAGCCCCCGCTCAGGGGTATGCGGCAATGTGGGGGCACATTTTTGGTTGTCCCAAGCGGTAGGCTATTATTAGCATCCAGTGGAATGAAAGCAGGGGTGCTGCGAAAGGTCCTGCAGTGGACAGGGCAGTGAACCACCAGAAAGAATGGTCCGGCCCAAAACACCAGCAGCGCCGAGGCTGAGAACCTCTGCTTTAACCGCGGTTCCTAGTCGGAATGATCTGGTGAGCGGTGGGAACACAACCACTGAGACAAAGACTTTCAGGTGTGGGAGTGGAATCGTGGATTGAGTTTGAACACATTGAACTTGAAGTGCTCCGAGAATGTCCAGATGAAGGAAGTTGACTCATAACCCCAGCCTCAGGGGAAGCAGGGATTTGAGAGTTACCTGCAGATGCGGATTACTGACACCATGAGACCATCCACGAGGAATGCCTGGGTGGAGCTGAGAACACCAAGGACAGAACCCAGGAAAGCGGCGCTTAAACGGGGAGTGGGAGGAACTAGAACCCCTGAGGGAGACAGAGAGGAAATGGCCAGTGGACCATGCAGAGTCTGGACCACATGGTGTTGTAAAAGTCGAAGGAGTGAACCTTCAAAGTGAGAGGAATCGGCTACATCAAGTGTTCTTTGGATGTGACAGTTGGAAATTCCTTGGTGGCCTTTGCTTGTGGAACTTTAGTGACATGGCCAAAGCTGTGAATTTAAGAGCCACTAGGAGCTCAGTAAATGGAGACAGTGGATCCAGAAGGGCAAAAGAAATATCGGGCAGTCGCTAGAGGGGAAACTGGCGACAAAGGAGTAATTTTTTAAGAATAGAAGAAACTTGAGATCTCTGTAGTCTAAGAGGAAGAATTCAGTTGAGATTAAAGGCTTGGAAATGTAAGCTAAGGAAAATTGAGGCATGGCACCAAGTTCTCACGCAGACAGGACCATGTGGTTTCGAGGAGGCAGGCTAACGGAGGGGCCAATAAGAAGAGGAAAGCCCCTCATGTTCTGAGAGAGGGGAGGGGAAGGGAGGATGAGCAAGGATAAGTCTGTGGGAAGAGGGTAAGAGAGTGGGCCGAACCCATAGCCGATGAGCTTGTCTTGTCAGTAGGAGCAGGGCCTGAGGGGTGGACCAAAGCTGATGCATTGACCAGCCTTTCTATCCAGGACTCCTGGGTGGCCACCACACTGGTGATGTTAGTCCCATTTGACACCACCTTCTAGAGAGAAAGCGGAGTTACTACATGTGTTGATTTCTTAGGGATACTGAGGTACGTGCATATTTTTAACATCCATCCTTTTTTTAAAACTGGAGTATAACACACAGTAAAATGCAGGAGTCAAGTGCACTCACCTCAGGCACAGAGCTCAGTGCGATTCTGCACGTCTACACTCCTGTGAAGTGTCTGCAGCACGTTGGGTTTTCTCGTGCCCCTTCCCACTCTGTCCTCCCAGGCCACATGGGACTGTCACTTATTTTTGAACTTAACGTCAGTGGAATATGCAGTATGTGCCCTTTGGATTCTGGATTTTCCCTCAGTTTAATGTGTTGGAATTTGTTTATGTTGTGGCTTGTATTAGTAGCTAATTTTTTTGTTTGTCTGTTTGTTGTCTGGGCATGTTTTCCCTTATGTAGTATTCCATTGATAAGTATATCCTAAGTAGTTTATCCGCTCTCCTGTCGATAGGTATTTTTCATTGCTTCCGGTTCGGAGCTACAATGAATAATGCTGCCGTGAACGTTTGAGTGTTTTTCTGGTGAATATGTGCATTCATTCCCAGTGGGCATATACCTAGGAATAGAATTGCTGGGTCATGTGGTGCGTGTGTTTCATTTTAGTGTGTATCGCCAAACAGTTTTTCCAATTGGCTGTAACAATTCACTCTCTAAGCAGCTGGGTGTAAAAATTTCAGCCACTCTATATCCTCCCACCGCCTTGTATTGTCTTTTTTTTTTTTTTATAAATTTTTTTTTAATTTTATTTATTTATTTTTAGAGAGAAGTGAAGGGAGGGATACAGAAAGGGAGAGAAACAGCAATGTATGGTTGCTCCTCACATGGCCCTCACCGGGGACCTGGCCCGCAACCCAGGCATGTGCCCTGACTGGGAATCGAACTGGGACCCTTTGGTTCCCGGCCCGCGCTCAATCCACTGAGCTACACCAGCCAGGGTTGTATTGTTCATTTTTAAAAATAATTTTAGCCAGTAGCCCTGGGCAGGTAGCTCAGCTGGTTAGAGTATCATCAGATACGCCAAGGTTGCAGATTCAATACCCATTCAGGGCATGTACAAGAATCAACCGATGAATAAATAGATGAGTGGAATAACAAATTGGTGTTGCTCTCTCTATCTCTCCCTTACTCTCTCTGTAATAAAAAAAATTAATAAAAAACAAATAATTTGCCCTGGCTGGTGTAGCTCAGTGGATTGAGCGTGGGCTGGTAACCGAAGGGTCCCGGTTCGATTCCCAGTCAGGGCCCATGCCTGGGTTGCAGGCCGGGTCCCCAGTGAGGGCCATGTGAGAGGCAACCATACATTGCTGTTTCTCTCCCTCTCTTTCTCCTTCCCTTCCCCTCTCTCTAAAAATGAATAAATAAAATCTTAAAAATAGCCCTGGCGGGTGTAGCTCAGTGGATTGAGCACGGGCTGGGAACCAGAGTGTCCCAGTTCGATTCCCCGTCAGGGCACATGCCTGGGTTGCAGGCCGGGTCCCCAGTGAGGGCTGTGTGAGAGGCAACCATACATTGCTGTTTCTCTCCTTCTCTGTCTCCCTCCCTTCCTCTCTCTAAAATAAATAAATTTTAAAAAAATATTTAAAAAAAATCTTAAATATATATATATATATATATATATATATATATATATATATATATTTTAAATTAGCCATTAAGATAGATGAGTAGTGGTCTGTTTTTGAGAGGTTTAATCTTTTCATGTGCTATTGTCCATTTGAATAAATAACTCTCATCACTGCTACCATTGATTCGAATAGCAATCGATTCCCAATGTATTCGCTGCTTGAGTTAAGGGACAATAGCAAGCATACACTAATTTCTCCACATTTAATTTATTCAACAAATATTTATCGACCAACTGCCCTATGCTTACTACTGTTCTGGAGATTGAGGTGTAAGAGCGAACCGACAGGTGTGTGCCCGTCCCTCTTAGCAGAGACAGCAGATGCTCGACAGACCTTCTATGAGGGATTGTTTAGGGAGGCTGTTTCATTTGCTTTGGTGGGAAGCTGAAGCAGGTCTATTTCAGATGAGTTTTCAATAAAAAGCTTAACAAACAGGTCTTTAAAAAAGAATCCCTGGGGTGATATGAGCAGCCAAAGTAGAGTGAGGTAAGGTCATGAAGGAAACTGGGAGGAGTCCTCTGGAAAAAATCCTGACTCCTTTCTTCCTAGTTCAATGCTAGTAAGTTCCTTTTTTTTTTTTTTTTTTTAAGATTTTATTTATTTTTTTAGAGAGAGGGGAAGAGAGGGAGAAAGAGAGGGAGAGAAACAGCAATACACAGTTGCCTCTCACATCGTCCTCACTGGGGACCTGGCCCGCAACACAGGCATGCGCCCTGACTGGGAATCAATCCAGCAACCCTTTGGTTCCCAGCCCGCGCTCAATCCACTGAGCCACACCAACCAGGGTGCTAGTAAGTTCCTTTTACTTACCCTGTTGTGTGTGACAGGTCATGTCAGGGCCCTGTAGGGAAACACAAGCCAATAGGATCTCCCAGCCTTAAGATCTGGGGGTTTCCTTCTTGGGGTCCTGAGCCTCTAACCTCACCCTAATGGTAATGGACTCCCTGCGGGCTTTTCCTAAGAGCTAAAAGCATGGCAGTGTTTGCACAAGGCCAGGAGGAAGGGAACATCACTATGGTTTAGGGGTTTTCCAGCTCAGAAGGCCAGAAGCCTCAGTTTTGTTCCCAGTCCCGACAGCAATCTAACCCATGAACTCGCTCTTCCCCAAGCACCTATAGCACACCATTTATAACTAAGATAGAATTCTCTGCTTTACTGTAGTCCTTTATCCACATTTTACCTCCTACCGTCCCTGTGTGGTCTCATCCCTTACCTTTCCCCACATGGCCTAACACAGGGCCTGAGACATAATAGGTAGCCCAGTTGGATATTTGCTGAATAAAAAATGACCTTAGTCAAATTCCATCTCTGTTCCTCAGTTTCTTCCACCAACCATGGGAGGCCATGAGAGCCCAGTTCTTTGCCCCTGTCCACTGAAGCACTCCCTGAGTCCTCTGACCTCTCGAAACTCCAGTGCCCGAGAAAGCTACTTGGCTGTCCCCTCATCAGATGCCCCAGGCAGCAGTTCTCAGCCCTCACTAGGCCTATGTCCTGGGCCACCAGCACCAGCGAAAGGCTGCTTGTCTCTGGGCCAGTTCCTGCCCCTCCCACACCAGGCCAGTCACGGGAGCAAGGAAGACAGTGGGCAGTTTCCCTCTTGCTGGCTCTCTAGTAAAAAAGACTGGCCTGGAGGAGGAGGCAGGAAAGTGGTCTCAGGTCATGGAACAGGGGCCTGTCTGGTGCCCTCTTTTGCATCTTTTTGCATGTATCTCTGCCCCAAATCCCAAGGGTCAAATCTAGGCAGGGCGCTCAGAACTCTCCACCTCAGATAGCTTACCCTGAGGTCAGCTCTGTGAGCAAGAGATAGTCATACCTGATAGCTGCCCAACCTAAGCCCTCAGAGGAGGGTGGGGAGCTCTCCCCCACCTATCTCCAGTTCCCAGCAAATACCAGAGCAAAAACACCCAAATCACAGCCGGGAAATTCCCGTGAGTAGGCGCCCCCTCCCCCCACCACCCCCTTTGGGAGCTGGCAGGCAGAATCCTTGCTGGAGGAGTCGATTGCAGGGGAATCTGATTAAGCCCAGCTCCACCCCAACCCTCCCAATAGCAGCAGAGTCCACAGAAACTCAGTCCTACGGGCCTGCCCAGGTCACCCCAGGGACAGGATGGCTTTTGGGAGCAGGTGTGCTTATCTAGGAGGCAGAGGGAAAGCCCTGAGGTAAGAAGACCTGAGCTCACTATTTCAGGTTCTTCATCTGCAAAACCAGAGTTCTGCACTCCCCAGGTGATCTCTAAACTCTGAGCCCTGACAGGAGGGTTTGAGTCTTCTGAAACAGTGTTTCTCAGTCTTGAATACTAAGCAAATTCCTTTAGAAAGGATACAAATTCTCACAAAGTTAATTTTTGTTTTGATGTTCCTTAAATGTGCAAAGACATTTTTAAAAAACTAGATACAAACTTTTTTAAAAAAAAAAAATATTTATTTATTTTTAGAGAGAGGGGAAAGGAGGGAGAAAGCGAGGGAGAGAAACATCAGTGTGTGGTTGCCTCTTGTGTGCCCCGCACTGGGGACCTGGCCCACAACCCAGGCATGTGCCCTGACTGGGAATCCAACTAGAGACCCTTTGATTCACAGGCTGGCACTCAACCACTGAGCTACATCAGCCAGGGCAAGACACAAACTTCTTAAGGTTTTAGGTTTATACAATAAGATCAAAACAAGCTTATAATTCTAAAAGAAACTTAAAATGAGTAAGATTCAAATTAGTCATATTAATTTAACTGTGACTGTTGCTATTTGCTGCAACTAAACTGCTACTCCCAGCACAATTTAAGTTCCCACCAGAGCAGGTGGCTCTTTAACACCCAGGACGCCTGCAGTGCCGTGTGCCAGAGTATGACTCAGTTCTCCTGTCACATTCTCTGTGTGAACCACTTCATCAGGGCACCATTTAACCTTCACTTGGTGGGAACACACTGTAATGCATTAGCTCCCCTCTGCTGTTTTCTCATTAGCACGCAACAATTAAAGTTGTTTTTTTTTCTTTTTAATCATTTCGCCAGTGGAATCCTTCTCTCAGGTTTTCACGTCTTTATAACAGAAGGAGAATCACCTTTCTCCACCTACTCCACAGGATGGCTGCAAACATTCATTCATTCATCCAACATTATTGATTGAGTACGCACGATGTGTCAGATACTATTCTGGGCACGCAGAGTGTAGCAGTGACCAGGATGGGCAGAAATTCCTGCCCTGTGTAGCTTATATTTCCATGGGAGAGACCTATAATAAATAAATGATGAGGACAACATGATAATGTTTAGGAGGAAAATAAAGCAGGGGAGGGGAGTAGAGAGTGTGAGGATCCAACATGTGGGTTTTCCCACTACCACCATGCAATTCTCTGACAGCAGCTGGTATCCTACTGTTCAGTTCTGACACCATCTACCAGGAGAGAGCATGAGATTCCATAGGCTAAGGGCTAAGTCTCATAAGACTTTAGATGCCAATTGCAGTGCAAGTCTGGGGTGTTACCTGTGCTTCTTACTGATGGACTATTTATAGGATGTTGCCACTACACCCTCCCTGGGTTTGATTAACTTGCTAGAGCGGCTCACAAAACTCAGAGAGCCATTTTACTCACTATATTACGGGTTCACTATGAAAGGATATAATTCAGGAACAGATGAAGAGATGCATACGGCAGGGTATGAGGAACTGGTACGTCTGTCCCAGAATCTCCACATGTTCGGCAATCTGGAGGGTCTCCGAAACTTCTCCTTTTGGGTTTTTACGGAGGCTTCATGATGTAGAAATGGCTGATCAAATCATGGGCCATTGGCAATTGATCTGCCCTCCAACCCCTCTCCCCTCCCTGAAAGTTCTTTTTTTTTTTTTTTTTTTTTCGAGAGAGGGGAAGGGAAGGAGAAAGAGAGGGAGATAAACAACAATGTATGGTTGCCTCTCACATGGCCCTCACTGGGGACCTGGCCCACAAACCAGGCATGTACCCTGACTGGGAATCGAACGGGGACCTCTTGGTTCCCAGCCTGTGCCCAATCCACTGAGCTACACCAGCCAGGGCTGTGGGACTGAAAGTTCTGACCCTCCAACTACATGGTTGGCTCCCCTGTGCCCAGTCCTTAGACGCTTTCCAAGTCACCTCATTCACAGAAACTCAGGTGTGACTGAAAGGCAGTTGTTATAAATATCAAGGCATCTTTATTGCTCTTATCATTTAGGAAATTTCAAGGGTTTTAGGAGTTCCCTGCCAGAAATGCAGACAAAGACCAAACATATATTTCTTAATATATTTCTTCATATAAATCATAATAGTACAGGAAGTACAAGGAGGTTACTTTTTTTTTCCCTCAAATGAGGTGCTCAGGGCAGTCTTTGTTGAGAAGCTAACATTTAAGACCTAAACAGATGCAAAAGCATTAAAGGAACAGCCAGTCAGGTGGCCAGTGTGGAATAATGCGCATGAGACACACATAGAAAAATACAATACAGACGTGCGTTTAGTAGATACACACTGTTTCACTGCCCAGCAACCACTTTCCCTCCTAGCAACTGATCCTCTAGGATTTTTCTCTGGGGAGGCACCTCCCCTGCCCAGGCCCTGGGCTTTGCCTAGAGTTGACTCCACCCCTAACCACCGGGGCTGGGCTAATGATGGGCCTGGCCAATCAGAACCCAACAATTGGTTTAGGACTAGGCATGGGACCCAATCAGAATGAGCGACACACAAGGAGACTCTTGCTGGTACTCCTGGGACAGAGGCACACAGTCTCTTCCCCTGGAGATCCCAGCAGTGAGGATGATATGAGCCTAGGGTTTTCAGGAGCCACCGCATGGAGTCTGAGTTAAAAAGCCCGTGCGGAGGAAGACTGATCGACGAGGTAAAGAGAAACTGAGTTCTGGTAACATCTTTTGACGTCGATCCATTGCACATAATTGTACCACTTCTGGGCTTCTCAGGAGCACCAATTAATTCCTCTGCCCCCTTCTTTTATTTTCTTAAGCTGGCTGGTATATTAGTTGCCTATTACTACATAACAAGTTCCGGCAAAACTTAGTGCCTGGGAATAAACAAACATCATCTCTCCCTTTCTGTAAGTCGAGGGTTTGGGAGCTACTACACTGAATGGTTTTGGCTCAGGGCCTCTCACAGGATTGGGTCTAGATACTAGCAAGGATTCTGAAGGCCTGACTGGGCCTGAAAACTGTGCTTTCGTCCTGGCTCACCCAGGTGGCCATGGGCAGGAGGCCTCAGTTCCTTGCCCTGGGAGCTCTCTGCAGGCTCATTGTCCTCACAACAGGTCAGGTGACATCCCCCAGAATGAGCCTTCCGCCCAAGAGTAGGGAGGAGAGCCCTGTATGGCCTCTGTAGTGCACTGTCACTTCCACCCGCTGTTTGTTAGAAGTGAGTTACTAAGTCGACGCTATGCTTAAGGGAAGGGAAATTGAGCTCCACCACTTGAAGGCAGGAGGATCAAAGAGTCTGTGAACATGTTTTTGAAAACCACCCCACCTAGTTTGAGTCTGGTTTTCTGCCACATGCAACCAATAGAGTCCTGATAGATATTCAGGAGTTTATCACTGTTGCATTATCACTGGTACAATATGGCTCTTGACAAAACAAACAAACCAAACGCCTGCAGCCAAGGAAGTGCTAACAAAGCATATGTTATAAATGCCAATTGATCCTTTCCTACCTAACCTTAAGTCTCCAGTGGCCCTCACTGTCCAAAAGTCCAGACTACTTCACATCGGGCACATGGCCCATCACAGGTCACTCCTAGAGTTCTTTCTCCCACGCTGCTGCAGAGCCCTGCTTCAGAACCCCAGGCTGCTCATTCCTCCCGAGTACGCACATTTCCACATGTCCATGCCTCCATCCACGCTCTTCTAACTTCTCTGTAAAGTTCTGTGCATCTCGCAAAACGCAACTTAAATGTCTCCTGCGAAGATTTCTCTGACTTCTTTTTATCATTTTCATTCAAAAATGATACTTCTTTATTGATGCCTACTGTTAGGCACTTCGTATTTATTATGTCCAATCCATAAACCCATAATCCTGAATGTATGAGTTCTTTATATTAGTCCGTTTTACAAATAAGAAGAATCAGGCTCCTCTAGAGAGGCTGAGGACCATGCTTACAGTCACCCAACTGGTAAGTGGCAGAACGAATTTTAGTACACCCTACTTAGTTAGGTATTCCTTCCTCTGCTTGTGAACCTCCCTGTTTATATGCACTGAACGTAGTTATTGATGAGTCTGGCTCCCCTGAGAGACCAAGGGCTTCCTGGGGTCCCGGCCCATCCTCAGCCACCTCATGGGGTACTCACTATCTGTGTTAGGCACCAGGATCAATGTTGCCCGTTTTCCAGATGGAATTAAGGCTCAGAGACACTAAATGACTGAGGTCTGGCTTCAAACTTCATGTCTTTATCCGTCATGTGTGACAGCTGGGGGCTGTGAGGTTGCTGTGTGCCTGCCTCTGGTCGGGTGGGGCCCGCAGACAAGATGGAGTGGAGTTGGGATACACCAACTGGAAGCTGAGGTTCAGTCTTGGTTCAGCCTCCATCTAACTGGGTGACTGTGGGAGTTCTCTCCACCTCTCAGGTCCTCCTCCTTTTTTTAGAGAGAGAGACAGGAAGGGAGGGAGAGAAACATGAATGTGTGAGAGATACATCAACCGGTTGCTTCTTGGACTCCCTCATCTGGGGATCTGCCCCGCAACCCAGGCACATGCCCTGACTGGGAATTGAACCAGCGACCATTTTCTTCGCAGGCCAGCACTCAGTCCACTGAGCCACACCAGCCAGGGCTCAAAGCCTCCTTTTCTAATGTAGGGTGAAGAAGGAGAGGTGCTAAGATTTCACCAAGCAGTGCCAGGTGGGATTTGATGTGACTCCAGACGAAAGGGCAGCCCAGACCTCTGAAGGTCCAGCAGCTGCTCAGGAGTCCACAGCCCAGGGTCCCCCTGCAGCTGGCACACTGCTTACTCTGGGGGGTCAGGGGGGTCCCTGGCCTGAGCTGAGCGAGCACCCACTCTCTGTGGCCTGCCGCAGCCTCCGGTTTCCACCCCAGGGCCTGCGTCAGGAAGGAGGCTGAGGTGAGCTCTCACTGTAAGTGCCTTACCTTGAATGTGTTCAAGTTAAATTTTAGCTGCCACCCTTGCCTGGGACCCGGAGAAGATTAACTCCATCTGGAGTTTCTCGCAGGCCTCGACCGCCTCCGCCAGCTGAGACGCATTTGGATCAACAACAAATTATATCAACTTATTTCCGCCTCCAACCCTTACTAAAAGCATTAGGCCACAGCAGCCCCTGGGCTGACCTTTGCAGCATCCATTGTTATGGCTGTTATTACAGACACAAATAATAGCCAGGATAATAACTCACGGTTAAATGGTTCTTTTTAGCCAGAGGGCTAGAGAACTCTGGGGCCATTACCTCAGGGGCCTGCTGACATACTCTCACAAGCCTTTTCTCAGGGCCCCCTTCCACACCCCTGCCTTCCAGAAAGCCCTCCTCCACATTCCATCTAATTCCATGTTGGCCCAGCTTGGCCCACGTTGCCAGGTCCCAGCCCTGAGGAGAAGCCTCATGGAGAACGTTGTTCAGGCTTCAAAGGTCTTGTCTCCCACCTTCACCCTGAGCAAGCTCCTTCACTGACCTCCTCCTCTGTATGCTCAGAAGGAACAAGAATCATTAACAGTATCTGTGTTATGTTTTCAAAGACTGAGGATGGAGGAAAAAAACTGGGTGAATATAATCTCATAGTTGGTATGTGGCTTGCTGGGCTTGTTGGTGCCGCTGCTCTTGGTTGGCTGGAGGTAAAGATACCTGCAAGGACAAGCTGTTCTTGCGGAACTATTACCATAATGTACTTATCAACTTGGTCGTTGGGTTACTGGTTTTCTTTTCTTGCCTCTCCTTTGTTCTTCCTTTCTTTCCCCCATCTAAAAGTCACAAATACATTTGCTGTCATATCAAACCACCCAGCCTAAGTCAGGAAGAAGCTAGCCTACTCCCTAGATATCTCAGAAACATTCTGGAATCACAACAGTTCCAAATGCTAGGCCAAACACCTGACCTGTTTTGGAAATAAACCTACAGGCAGGGGGAGATTATCTAGAATGAGAAAGCAATGCACAAAGGGGTGGGGGAAGAAATGGAGATTAGAAAGACAGTCTCCAGGAAATACGACCTTCTCTCCAAAATCATGGTGGGGCTTGACAACCAAACGGAATATGTGGGTTCTGAAATATTTGCAGCGGAACCAGGAAAGGCCAGTGAATGTGTTTAACTCTCCCATGAATATTGGTTTGCCCAACTGTCTTTGAAAGAACCAGGGAAGAATCACGGATCCTCAATTCAGTCTTGTGGTGCTCCCGGTGGGGAAGGGGGTGGGGGTGGAGCTTCCACCTGGACCAGGTGAGCTGCAGAATGCACAAAGACCTGGGCAGAAAGGAGGGAAGGGGCAGGGAAACCTCAGTGGGTGGTGGTGGCTCTGGCTCAGAAACATCTAATCCACCTGCAAAATGGGGATATTAGCAATATCTCTGAGGCAAGTGTATCAGTCGGGGTTCTCCAGAGAAACAGAACCAATGGGATGAAGAATTGGCTCATGTGATTACGGAAGTGGGCAAGCCCCAAGATCTGCAGGGTAAGCGGGTAAGCTGAAGGCTCTGGAGAGCCAGTGGTGTGGCTCCAATCTGAGCCTGAGAATCAGGAGAGCTGATGCTGCACGTCCAGTCCAGAGGCTGGCAGGCTCCAGACCCAGGCAGAGCCACTGTTTCAGTTCACTCGAGCCCAAATGCGGGAAAAAAAGCCAACATCCTGTTTGAATGCTATCGGGCAGGAGGAATCATCTCTTACTCAGAGGAGGGTCAGCCTTTTTGGCCAGGCTAGCCTTCAACTGATTGGGTGAGGCCCACCCACCTGAAGGAGCACAATCTGCTTCATTCAATCTGTTGATCTAAATGTTTTTTTTATTTTATTGATTCGAGAGAGAGAGAAACATCACTTTGTTCTCCCACTTATTTATGTTTTCATTGGTTATTTTTCTGTGTGCCTCTGAGCCAGGATCAAACCTGCAACCCTGGCATATCAGGATGATGCTCTAACTAACTAAGCTACCTGGCCAGGGCTTAAATCTAATCCAAAAACACCCTCATAGAAACCTCCAGAATAACGTTTGACAAAAGAGCTGGGCACTTGTGGCCCCGTCAAGTTGACCCATAAAAGTAACCATCCTACAAGGTTATTTTGCAGACATACCAAATGAATTGAATGTGTAGAGCAACCATTTGCATTCATGTGTGTAGATGGTGGTCAGCTGAGTTATCGCTACACCTGGGCCTTGTTCTTGGCCTGAAATTCCCTCCTGTTGCTTCCAAGGTGAAGTATGTCCTTGAGCCGAGGGAAGGGGATGAGGACAGCCATGAGAAGAAAAGGGAAGGGAAGAGGCAAGTAGATGAATGTTTCGGTGAGTAGCAGAAAGCCAGCGGAAAGCCAGGACCAGAGCATCTGGGGGAACATTAGGGTTAAGAAAAAAGACAACTGGAAAGGCTGAAATATAAGGCTACAGAGAGAGGGGCCCAGGCAAGGCCTGGCCAGTGGAGGGGTGGGGAGGCTGTCCCCTGAGGAGCCACAGGGGAGACAATCCCTGCCTTGGTTCCTTGAAGCCTGTCATTCCTACCAATCTCAGTGCCAGGGTCAGGAGGCCAGCTGGTCCTCTTGTCCCATGGGTGCCGTTGCTCACACACACACACACACACACTCCCTATAAGGCTAGATTAGATACAGTTAGAAGAGGATTCAAAACCTTACCAGCAGCTGGGCAGCATCAGTGCATACGCTTCCTTCGGCTTTCAGCGATGTGGAGGAGGTGGGGAGGGGCTCTTGCCTCCATCCCTGGGATACAGGATCTCACTGGAAGTAATTCTTACCTTATTAATGCAGGGCTCAGGTCACTGTTCTGAGAATGCTTTTTAACAGTAAACGGGAGTCAGGAGAATGTTCACAAACACGGCCTCTCATGCTTCTGGACCCGATCCCATGTCCCCCAGCCCATGTCCTCATGTGGGGTAAGCAGGGTCGGCGCGCAGGAGCCCTTGAGCATCTCTACAGCGAGTTTCCCAGCATTCCAGACAGCCCATCCCATGTGGCGCCTTCTGTCACAAGGCATCCTACATTGCTGGGGGCGATGAGCAACACCTTAGAACCGGGCAGACTGCAGAGATCACCAAACCCTACCTCCGCACCCCCCACCCATGCTGGGACCGCACACTCAGGGACCCCCGACATGGGTCAGGAGGGTGGGTATGTCCAGAGAAAGTGAAGGAAAAGTGGATGGGGCTTGAAGCCCAACTCTGGAATGTGGGCTCTGTGACACACTGGGCTAGCTACCCAGCCTCTCGGTTTAAATTCTCTTCTGAACACAGTGGCTCTCAATCCTGGCCAGAGTCACTGGCTAAACTTCAGAAAACCATGCCCAAAGCCAGGCCTATAAAATTAGACTCTCTAGGTGTAGAACCTGGGGACTAGAAACGTCCCAGGTGATTCTAAAGGGCATGTTGATCTTTTCTAATTTGCTGCTTGGAATCTGCTGGCTGGGCAACCAGATAAGGAAGCTTATTAGGGTGGAGTAGGGCGGGGAGTCAGGCGATGAGGAGGCCGGTTCCACGTGGCTCCAGGATTCAAACTAGAGCCACAGGAGCAAGTCACAAGAAGGCAGATTTGGGCTCAAGATTAGAGGGAAAATTCTAACCATTCCTGAAATGCCTCTTTGGGACTTGCCTTCATGACCAGCCTGTGAACCACGCAGGATGCTCAGTCTTGTGTAAACTGAGGGGGAGCACGTCTAATTTTGCCAAGCTGGATTACTTAGTTTAGAAGACTTTGCTCCGAACAGCATTGGCTGCTTCCGAACAGCAAAGCCATTCCCAGGAGTTATTGCAGTGCCTCGTACCGCGAGTTCCTTTACCTCTGAGCACCCTGGTGTCCTCCCTGCGCCAGCGGTGAGCGTCACCCACGTGCCTCACGATTTTGATGACATAAGGAAAGAATGTGCAAGTTCCTGACTTCCCTGATGGAAGCTGAATGAAGGTGAAGCCTCACAGCATCCGTCAGGATCTGACGGGACAGCATTCATTCCAAGTTCTGAGGTCATACTAACCCTGGAGCAGAGAGGGCTTTGGGCCAGGGTTCAACTCTCAGCTTTATCACCCGGTAGTGACAAGATCTGATCTGTCTGAGCCTCGATGTCTTCATCTATTCATAGGACTATGAGGATCAAGTGGGAGATACTTAGAAAGCTCTTACAGAGCCTAGCACTTGGCAAATGCTCCAGAAATGTTGAGACCTTGTTACCATGGCCGCCGCCGAGGTAAATCTGGAACTAGCCAGGTGGCTGTTTCGAAGGAGGCACAGGGAATGGGGATGGGAACCTTTAGGTGAGAGCAGTCCCGCCGCTCTGCTCACGGCTCCCATGCCAGTGAGTGTGTCGCCTTCCATTCGCGCCCCAGGTCCTTGCCTCAGGAGCCCCCCTCCCGCAGAGCCTGTCTGGACATGAGAACACAAGCCAAGGCAAGCGTTTGCTTTGGAACAAAGAAGGGACAGGGATGGATTTCTGGAGGCGCTCGCCAAGTCAGAGAAAGGAGCCATCTGTTTCTCATAAGATGGAGTGCGGGGAGCGGGCTCCATTTTCCTGGCCCGTCTGGGACAGTTTGTTACTAGGCTGGCCGCAGCTTCTGTGGGTCAGGAGAGACGCTGACGTAGGACCGGGGCCCTCCACAGCCAGGCCTAGACTTTGAGAGTAGACTTGAAATTCTTTTGAGTCTTCAAAGGTTATTCTACAAGCATTTCTAAGCTCCTCTCCTCTCCTCCATAACTGGACGAGTGTGTGAGTGTGTCTATGTGTGAGTGTATGGGTGGGGGGTGCTGGTGAAGGTGTCCAGGTGAGCAGTTCCATCACTGGCTCTGGAAGATACTGCTACAGCCCTGATTTAAATTTCTAAGGGCTCTTTAACCTATTCTGTCCCTCCCGTGGGATTCAAGAAATTGCATTCCTAACGCAGCCAAAAGCGTCGGCCTGGTTGTAAAGCCCCCACGCAGAGCCACGCCTCTGACACACCTGTCCATGGTTATGAGGCCAAGGTGCTCATCCGTGGGGCTTCTGTTCTTCCCTATTGAGCTCTCATAATCACATTTTGCTTCTAACACCACCACCTCCATTTCATTAAACTTTACTTAAAAAAAGATAGAAGGCACCCACAGCTCAGAGTTGTGTTATTGTTTGTGTTTATCTTCTAAATATTGTTGTTAGGGCCAAGGCGTGGACCGAGTGAGGTTCTGAGGCCCTACTGGATGCTGACATTCCCAAGGGTTTTTGTGCTGCTTGGCACCGAGGGGACAGTTTGTGGCAAATGAGGCGGGAAGCCAACCCGTGGTAGTGGCAGGGAAGTGGAGTTGCCACAGCTTGCTGCAAAGGGAAGGCGGATGCCAGAGGCTGTCAGTGCCCCGTCTCTCGACAGCTCCAAATTACTGCCCCAGGACGGACAGGGAGAGGACTGGGGAGTGTGGAGAGACAGAACCACTGATGCCAGCTGCTTAATAAGGACGGTGTGTCTGCTTCCCTGAGGAGGAACTATGACCTCATCGCTATGCCCCTGAGGTCCATGGGAAGGTCTGGTCAGGCAGTCTTGTCTGCCTTTGCCAAGAATGACCATCTTGCTAGGGGAGGGCAAGAATCAATTGTTTAGTGAGCCCACTCTGTGAGCCAACTTTGAGCTGAGAGCTGACACACTCTCATTAAATCTTCACTGTAACTATGTGAAGTAGGTATTATTCTCCCAGAGGAGGAGAAGCTTAGACTCACATTCTGCATTAGCCAGGAGATGCTAGGTGGTGTGGCAGTAACAAATAGCCCCAAGAATCTCAGTGGTTTTATGCAATTAGAGTTTATTCCACAAAGCCTCACCAAGGTCCAAGTTTTTTAATGTACATTGGTTCACCAAATCCCTAAAACACCATAAAGAAGCAAGCAGGGCAACTTTCATAGCCCCATCTCTTGAACTCCACAGCTTGAGAAACTGCCATCAGGGAGGTGAAGAGACTTGACATGCTCATTGAAATACCCAGACTCAACCTAATGTGAAGCTCTTCCCAACACACCCAACTCCTGTCATTTTAGTATCTGGAAAGACCACCTTTGCCCCCAAATTATCTCCTCTCCTCTACCTGCTCACTAATGTCTAAAATCCCAACGTCAGCACATCATGGCTGCCCTGGACCCTCCTCTTGGGGAGGTCGTCATTCCTGCAGACAAAACAGTTAAAGTGTCATGTTGTAGCCTTAGGTTTAAGAATATCTGAGACAGGCCTGGCTGGTGTAGCTCAGTGGATTGGGCGCGGACTGGGAACCAGAGGGTCCCGGTTCAATTCCCAGTCGGGGCACATGCCTGGGTTGCGGGCCAGGTCCCCAATGGGGGCCATGTGGGAGGCAACCATACATTGCTCTTTCTCCCTCCCTTCTCCTCTCTCTGAAAATAAATAAATAAAATCTTTAAAAAAAAAAAAAAAAAAAGAATATCTGAGACAGCCCTGGCTGGTGTAGCTCAGTGGATTGAGTGCCGGCCTGGGAACCAAAGCATCGCTGGTTTGATTCTCAGTCAGGGCACATGCCTGGGCTGCAGACCAGGTCCCCAGTTGGAGGTATGTGAGAGGCAACCCACATTGATGTTTCGCTCCCTCTTTTTCTACCTCCCTTCCCCTCTCTCTACAGATAAATAAAATCTTTAAAAATGAAAAACAAAAGAATATCTGATTCAGAATTTAGAGAACAGAGAGATCAGGGTGAATGGGAGCGTCCAGCATTGGGAAGCTGCTGACTTTGGTAAGATGTGGGAATTCGTTCCAGATAAAAATTCCTTCCTAATTCTCTCTTTCCTCTCTTCTATTCTGTTGCATTTTAAAATGTGCAGTGCCTTCCCATTAACTATTTTATTTAATTTCCTGAAAAATTCTGTTAGTAAATCGAGAGGTTAGTCACATCTTTTTTCTCATTTGACCAAAAACTGAAACCCACAGCCGTGGCCCGTGTGACTCAGTTGGCTGGAGTGCTGTCCCGTAAACTGGAAGGTCTTGGTTTTGATTCCTGGTCAGGGCATGGCCCTGGGTTATGGGTTTGGTCCCCGATCAGGGAGGCAACCGATCGATGTTTCTCTCTCACATTGACGTTTCTCTCTAAAAAAACAAAACAAAACAAAACAAAACAAACAAACAAAAGCACCCCTGAAACTTACAGAGGATAAAGTGACTTTTCTAACATCAGAGAAAAACAGACTCTACACCCAGATTAAAAAGCAAAAAGTTAAAGAGTAATAATCATCAATCATTGTGTGTATGAGGTTAAACTGTCACATTTAGAGCTACTTGGTGGTGTGTAAATTAATACATTTGGTAATTTTTAGCATGCAATATTTCATATATACAATGGAGTTTATATAATGCAAATACGATATTTAAAATACTAAAATGTTGTATCTACCATCTGCTTGTTACCAATGTTCTAAAACATTAAGTCACTTTAAATGATAAAAATGTTATATACTCTCGGCACAAAATTCAAATCATGCCGACTATGGAAACTTTGAAATCCCTTCTCCCATTCCATCAACTTCTGGATGCCACCGCCAGGGTTCATGACTGTTACCAATCGGACACATGATCTTATATCTGTTCCTTTTGGAAAACAATGTCTATAACTTTCAGTCCTGTCACCCCATTGCAGTAATTTATTTCCGGAAAAGACCTTCTAGTCTTCCTTCCCTTCCTACAGACAGACAGTCAAACGCATTACCACACTCATCTTTCCCCGTGTTGTTTCCTCTGCCCGGAACCCTGTTCCCCTAGAGTTGCTCATGGTTGACTGTCCACTTAAGTCTCAGCTCAGACGTCACCACTGCTGAGAGGCCGTGCACGGCCACGCACTGAGACTTGCTCCCTCCCCACCAACCACCAGGCACCCAGTGGGAATGCACATCTTAGCTGACGGCGTGCACTGGTGAGAGCACCACCTGATCTACGAGGGAAGGATGTTATTTGACTCACCTTGGAACCCAGCAAAGATCCAGTTCTGACTGGCTTTGCGGCCTCTGAGAAAAGTCCGTGAGGGAGTTCTGGCAGCCTGGGGCTGCGCGGGCTGCCATTTCGTCCGGGGGCGGGGGCTGCCTTTCAGATGCAGGCACTGCACGGAAGGCAACCTACCCTCCCTCTAAACCCTTTTCATTCTTGGCTTCTAAAACAAAGAAGAGGTAAAGAAAATCCTTGGGTGAGAGTCTGTATGCCCTAGTTAATTAGGATGAATAATTTAACACTCTCAAGTCAGACAATGGAAACATTGAGTTTCCACCAAAACATAAACTTGGCCAAGTGGGCGGGGTCTCCAGAAGTCTCCAGAACATCAAGGGTTGGAGGGACGTCTTGTTTAATTATGGAGTATAAAACTAAGGGGGGAAAATTCTTAATTAATATTCCCATTAAATGATTAAAATGACAAACAATACTAAGCTAGGTACTATCATTACTTTTAAAATCTAAGTTTCTAAGTTTTACTTTTCAACCAATAGAAAATTGATCTGGTTCCCAATATTAACTGCTAGACAAACTTTATGTGTAAAAACTAAATATTTTTCGTTGAAGAGCAGATTATAAGAAGTGGTTTTTGTGCCCTTAAAAAAAAAAAACAAGAATCCGATATACATAAGGACTAAGTCAAAATTCACAAATGGTGGTTGAAATTCTGTCAACTTTCAGTCCAATGCAACATAAATCCAGTTATTTTGCATGAACGATTTAAAGTTTATCATGGAAATGTCAGCAAGTCGTAACTGGTACATAACCACTAATGGGCTCCTCGCTCCTTCAAACAGGCACAGCAGATGTGCCCATCTGATCAACAGGCTGCTTTGAAAATTAAAGCTATCAGATCTAAAAATAAGGAACACGTAAACGTGAACACTGTGATAATGCCAGAGCATTAGAGCTGTTTAAAAAGGAAGATGTGACATAAACACATCTGATAGTTCTCTGAGTAAGCCGCTTTTCATTGATTTAGAAAGCTATGGTTTCATAATTCTTAACAAAAAAATGTTGCTACACGGCTGCATGCAGTAATTTCATTGTGCGTTCTTGACTACAATGCAATCTTCAAATCCTCTTGCAGTGCTTGACATGTTATTAGGATTTCTCCAGAAAGTCAGCTTATATTTGCAGCAGCCTTGAGTGCTTCAGTAGCCTTGTGAAGTTCCTTTATAACTGATGATAAAGCTTCTGGGGTAATTCCTTGTTCACAAAGCCATACACAATCGACAGAGTCTCCACACCTAAGCTAGTATTCGAAATTCTTGAAATCTCGAGCAGAACGTCCACCACCACCGCATTCAGATTCACCGCTGCTGCCACCACTTGCCCTGCTTTCTCTTTCCTTCCGACCTCAGAGAAGACCTGCGGCCGCCCAGCTAACACAGCAGTGCCCCATCTCTCTGCTCCGCAGCTCTGAAACCTCCCAGCAGGTCGTCAGTGACCACGGGATTCTCCTCCTCTCTGCCGGTCCCACAGGCTCATGTGTGGCTCCATTTCTCCGTTCCCTTGTAAGCAACATTCCTCACGTGGATTTGTCTCTCTGTCTGTCCTCGCACCTTCATCTCCCTGGGTCTCATTCACTCCTGTGCTCACTCCATCAGGCCTAAGTCCCGGCCACCCCGCTGAAGCTCTCTTGTCAAGGTCACCATGACCTCCCATTGGCCAGCCTAAACATTTGGGATTGTAGCTTTCGGCCCAGTGAGGCCCTCCCTCTTTCCTGCCTGCCTGAGTTCCCTGTGTCTGCACGCCCCGCTCACCTGGTTCACTCTCACCTCCGGCTCTGCTTTTCCAGTCTCCTGCGCTGGTTCAGCCTCCTTTTCCGGACCTCTCCCAGGTGGAGGACCAGGGCTCAGTGCTCACTCCCCATCCCCTCCCTTTTAAGTGTCCCCAGGGATCCCATCTGTCCCACAGCTGTCAGTTCCATCTACAAGCTGTCGAAGTGGATGTCTTCAGTCTGACCTCCCCTCTCTGACCCTCACCCCAGCTCGGGCCTCAGAGCTTCACCTAACATCTCCCTTAGGGCTCCTGACAGACACCTCAAACAGAATCCTTAACTTCCTCCCAGTGGTGCTGCCAACCTAGAAGCTCAGCTGGAGAACCTAGGAGTCTCCTTTACCTCCTCATTCCTCACACCTGCCTCCATCCCAGTATCAACTCTGTGAGCCGCCCGCTCAGCGTACACAGCCGCTCTGGAGTCCTCAGCTCCCAGCACCCAGTTCCCACCTCTCTCTCCCTGCCCCACTACAGTGGCCCCCAATGGGTCTCCCTGCCAGTCCACTGCTCTCCACATAACAGCCGAAGTGAACGTTGTAAACCTAAGCCAGTTCTTGTCACTCCTCTGCCTAAAGCCCCTTGGCCTCCAGAGAAAGAGGCCGGACCCCACAAGCCCCAGTGAGGCACCTGCCTAGCTCTCCTCCCCCACTCGCTACCATCCACTCCTTCTTCCCTCCCCTGGAGCCATCCTGGCCTCCTTGTTGTGCCTCAAACACCCGATTCCTTCTGGCTTCAGAACTTCCATACCTGCTGTTCCCTCCCTCAAGTCTTCCTTCCTTCCTCCCTTCTTCACTTCCTTCCTTCCTCCTTCCCTCCCTCCCTTCCTTCCGACCTCTGGCCAGTGTGTTCTCTTCAGAGCGATTCCCCGGCCTCTGAGCACAAACAGCTCAGTTCTTCCCACCCCAGTCTCTCTCCCTCCCCTTCCTCGCTTCGTATTTCTTCCTAACACTACTAGACTTGGTTATGTTAGATATCTGTTTGCTTATCATTTTGTTGTCTGTTCCTTTCTTGTAAGTAAACTCCATGAGAGCAGGACCTGGTCTGCTTCCTTCACAGCCAACCTGCAGAGCCCAGCATGGTGCCTGGCACATAGAGAGTGTTGAATGAATGAATGAATGAGCGAGCGAGCATGTGTTGCCTCGGACACTGTGCACATGCTGTGAGGAAGGTGCCCCAGTGCAAACTGCTCCACCTCAGAGACCCCATGTCCTCCCTCAGAGCTGCTTTTGGAGAAGAAGCCAGACCCTGTTCAGGGATCGTCCCAGGGTCACCTGAGCCACGGCTGCAGCCCCTGTGTCTGGCTCCTAGGAATCCCTTAGCCAGTCCCGGAGGCCAATTAGACCCTGGCCTCTTTCATTCCCGTTTCTGGGTCTCACAGCTGTAGGGACAGTCACATCAGGTTCCTGGACTAGGAGCTAGAGCTCCAGGAGCCTTCCTGGACTGACAGCCAGCCCCGCAGCTCTGCCCCCTGGGTCCGGCGGCCCTGGAGATGGTGTGAGTCCCTGCACCAGTCTTTGCAGCCCCAGCGGAGCAGTTAGAGAAGCACCCTTGAAGGAGGGAGCAGAGCGCGGCCCCGCCCCTCCCGAGGAGCCTCCCAGCTCCGCACCTTCCCAACTCCCTGGCCCCTGGACTGAGCCCTCCGTCAGCGAAGGCGCCTCCACCTCCTCGACCTGCCCAGGTGCACCCAAATGCTGGGCCTGCTTGTTCCTCACGCTGGTTTCCTACACCTCGCTGTACAAATAAAATGGTAATAAGAAATAAAAAGAAAGAAAGGAACTGCTCAGGAAGGGGTTAGAAGTGTGGACTCCTGGGGCGCATCCCCAGGGTCTCATTCGTCTGGTTTGGGGCTTATGCCTCAAATCTGCGTTTGAAACACACACACACTCTGGTCTTCTAACACAAAGACCCTCAAGTGGCACCCAAAGACACCTTGTGAGAAATGCTGGTGCCCGGGCCTCAGCTCCGGAGGTCCTGATTCGGCTGGTCTGGGTGGGTGGAGCCTCAGGACTTTAAAGCCCTTTCCCCACCCACCCCTCTCCTCCCACTCCCTACGGACCCTCCTGGGCAGCCTGGGGAGGAAACGCTGGCCTCCCGGTGCTCGTCTCAGGCGTGGACTGGGATGGAGGGGCTGGCTTCACCCGAGCGTCTCTCCGGGAGGGTGACTCACGCAGCCGCGCTGCTTGCTGTGAACAGTTCTGCCTGGCGGGTGTTTCCGAAGGAGCCCAGTGCCAGGTCCTTGCTGGTTGCTTGGGAAATACAACAAGATGTGGTCCCTCTCAGAGTTTCCATTCGCCTTGGAAAGCCAGGGTTCAGGAAGTGGTTTGCCATGCTTGCCAGGTCCTGGTGATGAAGTGCAGGGTAAAGAGAGGAAATGGCTGCCGTGCCGTCGAGCCCGTGCCAGGCCGGCGCAGTTGGTTCAGCCTTTCCTGCAAACCTGCCAGAAGGACGTGTTATGGATGAGGAAGTGAGGTCCACAGAGTTGAATAGGGCCCTGAACCCAGGGTGTCTTAACTACTATCCTGTCCTCCCTCTCAAGCTGTGTATTAGTGGAGACAGGGCCCAGGCGGTCAGCCCTAGGCATTTGGCCCTTGAAGACTGGAAGGCCTTGGACACTTGCTGCCCAGGGCTAGGATCCCTCCAGCCTCAACCCCACTGCTCTTCAACCTCTCTGCCCTCCAATCCTCTGTTTCCTTGTGCCCCAGATCTTGGTCTTAAGAGTTCGAGCTCCTGCCCTCAGCTTAATCCTGGGAACAGTCAGTTCAGGTGACCCTTAGCCAATGACCACAGTAGAGTTGAGGTTGATACTCAGGAAGGCAGTGGTGTGTAGTCTTTTTTTAAATTGATTTTATTTTTAATTAATGTATTAATTAAATTATATTTTATTGATGATGCTATTATAGTTGTCCTGATTTTTCCCCTTTGCCTGCCTCCACCCAGCACCGGTTCCCTCAGGCAATCCCCCCACCATTGTTCATGTCCAGGGGTCATGCATATAAATTCTTTGGCTAACTCCATTTCCTATACTGTACTTTATATCCCATGGCTATTCTTAAACTACCTATTTGTACTTTTTTTAAATTAAAATTTTAATGAAGATTTTAGTTATTTATTTTTAGAGAAGGGAAGGGATGGAGATAGGGAGGGGTATATCAATGTGCGGTTGCCTCTCAAGCGCCCCCTACTGGCCCACAACTCAGGCATGTGCCCTAGACTGGGAATCAAACCTGTGACCCTTTGGTTCTCAGGCTGGCACTCAATCCACTGAGCTACACCAGCCAGGGCCCTATTTGTACTTCATAATCCCCTCATCTCTTCGCCATTCCCCAGCAGTCCTCTCCCATCTGGCAACCATCAAAATGCTTTCTGTATCCATGATTCTGTCTCTGTTCTTCTTGTTTGCTTAGTTTGTTTTTTACATTCAATTGTTGATAGATATGTATTTTTTGCCATTTTGCCATTGTATTGTTCATAGTTTTTTTTTTTTTTTTAAGATTTTACTTACTTTTAGAGAGAGGAAGAGAGGGAGAAAGAGAGGGAGAGAAACATCAATGTGTAGTTGCCTCCCATGGCCCTCAATGGGGACCTGGCCCGCAACCCAGGCATGTGCCCTGACTGGGAATCGAACCGGCGACCCTTTGGTTCCCAACCTGTGCTCAATCCACTGAGCTACACCAGCCAGGGCTGCTCTTCGATTTTAAATGATAGCTTTGCTGGGTAGAACAATCTTGGCTGTAGGTTCCTCTTTTTCATGACTTTGAATATTTCTTGCCAATCCCTTCTAGCCTGCAAAGTTTCTTTTGAGAAATAAGCTGACAGTCTTATGGGAACTCCCCTGTAGGAAACTAACTACTTTTCTGTTGCTACTTTTAAGATTCTCTCTTTATCTTTAACCTTTGGCCTTTTAATGATGATATGTCTTGGAGTGGGCCTGTTTGCATCCATCTTGTTTGGGACTCTCTGTGCTTCCTGGACTTGCATGTCTATTTCCTTCACCAAATTAGGGAAGTTTTCTTTCATTATTTTTTCAAATAGATTTCCAATTTCTTGCTCTTTCTGTTCTCCTTTGGGCATCTCTATGATGTGAATGTTGGAACTCTTGAAGTTGTCCTAGAGGCTGTTTATACTACCCCCATTTTTTAAAATTCCTTCTTGTTCTAATTGGTTGGGGTTTTTTTTCCTCTTCCTTATGTACCAAATCATTGATCTGAGTCTGAGCTTCATCCACTCTACTGTTGTTTCCCTGCAAATTGTTCTTTATTTCAATTAATGTATCCTTTGTTTTTGACTGGGTCTTTTTTATGCTGCTGAGTTCCTCACTAATTTCCTTGAGGGTCCTCATAACCAGTGTTTTGAACTCTGCATCTGATAGATTGCTTATCTCCATGTCACTTGGCTCTTTTTCTGGAGTTTTGATCTGTTCTTTCATTTGGGCCATGTTTCTTTGTCTCCTCATTTTGGCAGCCTCCCTGTGTTTGTTTCTATGTATTAGGTAGAGCTGCTTTGCCTCTGTGTCTTGGTAGTGTGGCCTAATTGTAGTAGGTGTCCTGTAGGTCCAGTGGCACAGCCTCCCCTATAACCCAAACTGGGTACTCAGGGTGTATCCTTTGTGTGGACTCAGTACACCCTCCTCTTGTAGTTGACACTTGGTTGCTGTTGGCAGATCAATGGGAGGGATTTATCCAGGCATGTCAGCTGCAAGGACTAGCTGTGACCACTGACCACCAACCTCTGCCCTCTGTGGAGGATCAGCTATGCAGAGACAGGGTGGCGGTGCTCCGACGGGATCTGTAGCTGTCCTCTGGGTGTGCTGGCCCTGGGGTTTCCTGGATGGTAAAGGCCAAGCTCAGCCCCCACCTGTGTTTTTGCTCAGGGCCACCCTGCCTGAGTTATAAAGCTACTACTTTATTGCACAAGATGGTGCTGCTTGTGCTGGGCTTGGAGATTCCCAGGCAAAGCCAAGCTACAAATCTAAGCTGGCTGCTGCTAGTGCTGGGCCTGGTGCTCACTGAAGCCAGCTGTTGCTTGTTTGATAGGATTTAGGAAGTTATAAAGCATGAGCCTAGACAAGCCATTCATTTGGAAAAACAGCTTGGGTGGGCCAGTAAGTTGGGTGGGGCAGAGTCTCTGTGGATCTCCAAAGCAGGTCTAATAGTGTTAGCCAGATTAATGGATTCTCAGTTATAGCACCAGCTTGCTGACCCTGTTGGGGGAGAGCTTTGCAAAGGGACAATGGCCTCTGCTCACCCCAATGCCAGACACTTAAGTTTCTCCCTGTGTACCACTGGTGCCTTTCAAGCTGCTACCCCAGTGCTGGAGCTCAGAGGGAGTGAGTCTGAGTAGGCGAGTCTGTGTGTAGGTTCTTTAAGAGGAACAGCTTGGGGCTCTAGCAGTTTCTTCCACCAACTCAAGCCCTGCTTGTTTTTGCAGCCAGAAGTTGTAGGGTCTTATCTTTCTGGCATTGGAACCCTGGGCTGGGGGCCCTGGTGTGGGGCAGGGACTGGTGCTACTGAGATATCCTCCCTAATTTTTATCCACCACATGTGGGTGAAGGAGCAACCTGTTCTGCGTCTGCGCCGCTCCTGCCAGTCTGGGTGGATGTGGGCTCTGTAATTCCGTAGTTGTCAGACTTCCATTCAACTCGATTCCTGACAGTTCTGAGTGACGGCTGTTCTATATTTTAGTTGTAATTTTGATGTGGTTGTGCGAAGAGGCGAGCCATGTCTGCCTACATCGCCAATTTGACCAGAGTGTTTAATTGGTTTTAGAGAGAGAGAGGAAGGAGCAAGAAAGAGAGAGAAACATTGTTTTGTTGCTCCCTCCATCCATGTACTCATTGGCTGACTATTGTATGTGTCTTGACCAGGGATCGAACCCCAAACATTGGTGTATTGGGACAACTCTCTAACCAACTGAACTACGTGGCCAGGGCAGAAGTTCTTAGACTTGGCAGCAGCCTCCTTGAATCACCTGGGGAGCTTTTAAAAAGACCCCATTAAATTAAAATATCTGGCAGTATGACCCAAGCATCAATATGTTTTAAAGTCCCCAGGAGATTCCAACAAGCAGCCAGTGCTGGAAACCAATGCTCAAAGCTCATTTCTCAGACACAGTAGCAGCAATTCTCTGATGGCTGGAGACTGGGCTTGGGAGTCAGACGAGTTTGACCAACTCTTGACCTGCTAGCTACATATCCTGGTACAAGTTACTTCAGATCCCTCTCACTATTTTCCTCATTTATAAAGTGGGGGATGGTACCAGCCTCACAATAGGGTGCTTGATACAAAATAGGTATTTAATATGTATTATGATTTATAGCCATAGCTCAAACTTCCCCTCATTGGTTGAGTAAACCTTCCAACATGCCAGGGAGACGTTAACACACACACACGCACATACACCCCCCCCCTCATATTTTAATACACAAGCCCCTCACATTTTAAATTCTGTTTCCTGAGGCTGCATAAATCCTACTGTAAACCTTCTTAGCTCCCCTCGTGCCTCTCACCATTGGCAGCTAGTTTCTTGGGATTGTAATGTTTCAGAGGTTGTCCCTGGCTGCCATTTTTTAAAACATTTATTTATTGATTTTAGAGAGAGAGAGGAAGGGCTGTGACGGGAGAGAGACAGAGAGAGAGACATCAACTTGTTCCACTTATTTATGCATTCATTGGTTGATTGTTTTATATGCCCTGTCTGGAGACTGAACCTGCAACCTTGGTTTAATCAGGACAACACTCTAACCAGCTAAGCTATCGGGCCAGGGCCTGGCTGCCATCTTAAAAGCTTCTCTGTGTCCTCCCTGAGTCTGATCTGCCAGGCGCTGCTGCTGCTGATGGGCCCCATTGGACAGGACTTTTTCATTTGAAGTCTTCAAATCCCTGGGTTAGCAATGGGGGGAAGGGCCCCAGTGTATTCGCTCAGGAAAAGCTCACAGCCTGATTAAAATGGTGTTACCTTGCTTTGGGCTAAAATTATCTCACCTCATGCTGATTGGAAACCTTGGCAGGTGAATGCCTTTGATTAATTAAAATGCACAAACAAATCAATGATTACTTTTTCCTCAACAGAACCTCTCAGATGTGAGATTTCTAGAGAAAAATGCTGGCAATACAAGGGACCTCTGGTCAGGGTGTGATCAGGGACCCCTAGAGATCCCTAGACAGGATAAGATCAATCAGAGGATGGTAGTGGCACAACTTTTAGCCAATTGTATTCAGCCCTTGGGGTTCAGGTTAAAACCAAGACACTGTGGCTGACCTTTGAGCTCTGAGTGTCAGGAGGCCACACTCACAGAACCGGTCTGCCACCCTAGGCCAGGGCTAATGTCTGAGGTGAGGGGTGGGAGCTGAATCATGGGAAAACCTTAGTGGTTGAGCTTTGCCTTAATAGACACAATTATTATAATAGAGATGGTCTCTGAGTTCCTACCATATACCAAGTATTTAACATACTTTCTCTTGTTAAATTCTCCCAATGGCCCTGTGAATTAGGTACTAATGTCCCCAGAGAGAATATCTTCATTAATGTATTAAAAAATATTTATTGAGCTCCCCCCATAAGCTCAGTTCATTTTGAAAGCACAAGCCAACACAGTCTTATTTCATGTAGTTTGCAATCCAGTCGCGGAGACTACTATTTCTTAGATAATAATACACAGATCGATGTATCTGAACACTTGGCAACATACAGATTCAGCTATTTTAGACAACCTCTCTTGTACCAGAAAGAAATCCTGCATAAAAATATAAGAAAAATACTTGAAAATATACAGCTGAGCTCAAAAGAAAGAAAGATGTTCACATTCCAGAGGTAGTATAAGAACTCAAAGCCAGGATGAGCTAATCTTGTGATTCACAGGGTTTTGACTATATAAAGGCCTTCAAAGCTTGGAGCCTGGAGTCCTAAGGCCCTTGTAAAGATAGGAGGCAGCCCCAGGCTGTTTAAGGCTGGAGAGTTGGAACTTGTCCCTTTGAATTTATCCCTTTAAGGCTTGGATTCTTGAAGAGAGCTCTAACCAGGGAAAAAGGAAGGCTAGAAAACCTCTAGCAACCAGGCCTGCAGGAGCAATGAAATGTTCTCACTGTCCTGGGCTTGGGAGAAAAATTCCTGTCTGGGTAGCTCAGTTGGTTAGAACATCGTCTCGATATGCCAAGGTTGTGGGTTCAATCCCTGGTCAGGACACAGGCAAGAACCAACCAATGAGTACATAAATTAAGTGGAACAACAAATCACTGTTTCTCCCTCTTTCTCAATCTCTCCCCCCACTTCCTCTCTCTTTCTAAAATAAATAAATTAAAAAAAAAAAAAAGAAAGAAAGAAAAAAGAAAGATGGAAAGTCCCGGCCTGCCCCACGCCCCACATGCGCCCCACATGAAGGACTGCTCCGCCATAACCTCCGCCCTTGGTGTGCCCCCCATCCCAGGACTCTGTGCCCAAAAGTTAAAATAAAAGTTAGACTAGAACTTAGGGCCCTGCCAGAAGCAAAACCCAACGTGCTCTGTAAGAATATTTTTACAATGCAAGGCTCACAGACATCACACAACAAAGCAACCCCCACTGGCCCTGACCGGCATGGTTCAGTTGGTTGAGCATCTGCCTGCAAAGCGAGGCTGGAGCCCCACCGCCGCTCGAGGGTGGGGCCCACACTTATCCGCAGGACCTGACACAGAGGGTGCTGTGCAATGCCTAGTTTCACAGGTTCCTTGTTTTCCTTTATTTCATATGAAAATAACCTTAACTATTAACCCCCTAGAGCAATTCTGTGTTCATTAAAGTGAGAGAACCATTAAGTGAGAGGAAGGCAGGTCCTTCTGCAGCCACCCGGGCCCTTCCAATAGCCATTTGCCCTGAGCTGGCCATGGACCTGCTTGCTGCTGGGCTTATTCCACTCTCTTTAGCCCAAAGAGTTCGTGGGTAGATTTGCCACTCTGAGGCCTCAAGGAGACAGTAGGGGGCTGGCTGAGTTCCAGAGCTGGCCTGAGTGCCCTGTGTGCATAATGCACCTGCCCTGGTCTCCACATGGTGCCATGTGACATGGGTCTCAGGCCCTCAGAGCACACTGCCCCGACCCGTTCCCACCTGGCACCTCTTAGGAAAGTAGGACAGGAGCTGCTGGGCTGCAGGCAGGGATCCAGATTTTAATATCTTCAGTCTCTAGGACTGCGCCAGGCACTACAGGGCCCAGTCTATACAGCAAGGGAGTGAGGGACAGAGAGAGGGAATTCCTCATCCTCTACCTCTGAGCAGAGAGGAAACACAGGGATCCTTTTGTACATGCAGCCAGAATGTGCCAGAATTATTTAAATATTGAAATGATTTCAGTCTGGTTGGTAAGTAGTTACAGTCCTGAGGTCCCCCCAGAGCCACCCCTGCCCTTCCCCAGAGACCGTCCTCCAGCTCCAGGACCCTGACCCCCCCCACCTCCAGCTGAAGTCAGTTCTGTTTGGTCTGTGACCGTGAGTGCCAGTAGGTATGTGGAGTATCACACCACTTGTGGCCTTTCCATACCCAAGACACCAGCTGCTTCCTGGCTGAGGAGTTTGGCATGGGAATGGGCAAAAGAATCACTTAGCTGACTACAGGGGCTGACCTATATATGATAACAGCCAAGGCAAAACCAGGTGGCACTTGGCATTCTCGCTGGGGTTGTCATGTCTAGGAAACGGCTGGCACAGGGCTTTTGGGAGGACTGTGCTCCCTGAGCAATAGCGGAAACACCAGTAAGACCCTGGTCCTACTCTGGTTCCGAATACCCAGCTCTGTGACCTACAGCAATTTACCTAACCTCTCTGAGCTCCTGCAAATATCCCTTGCGTAAGGTTGCCAGGGTAATGAACATATTGAAAACTTGGGAGTTCAGTGCCTTGCCTCAAGGTCCTGTGCTAAATCCAGACCTGTAAATATAGCAGCAGAGGATCTGCCCCCGCCTGCTGGCTCCTGCTGTTCCCAGAAGTACTCCCAGTTCCTGGCGATGGTTACCAGGATGCCGGCTGTAACCAGGTGCTCCGGTGGCCAAGGAGAGATGTCCCTCCTCCTCCGAGATCCTCAGGGATCAATAAGCAGGGAAGTGACTGGAAGCACAGCTGGCCCCCATGCCTTTTTCTCTGCCCTGTCTGTTTCCTGATGAGGGGGGCTCATTGCTGGGGAGCTGGGGGAGGTGGTCACCCCCACTAGGATTCCTCATTATGGGGCCGGTCTAGCCCCATTGCACCCTGACACTCCCACACTATCCATTCACGCACACGCAGGAACATACATAGATTTGCATGCATTCTTACACACACTCACATTATCTGTGCACACATATATACATCTACACTCACCTACCATGCAGCCACACTTATAGACACCTCACATATCTATTCACACACATGCTCACACTCACCAACATAAACACATGCACAATTACACTCACATTAGACACACACAACACACACAGATGCTCACACACATTCATACACATATTTCCAAGAACATGCAAATAATACAGTACGTAAAATAATTTTAGTTGGTTCACACATTTAAAAATACTATTAATAGTGAGGGATGTGCTTCAATATGTAATGAAGAAACACTGACATGCCTATCACACTGGGGATTCGACAGCAGTGATTGTTTAGGATAAAGGTAAAGAAGATAGGACAAGATTTAAGTAGAAGGGAGTGAGTTGCTTTTTTTTCTTTTAAAGATTTTATTTATTTATTTTTAGAGAGAGGGGAAAAGCAACTCTCTCTAAAAATAAATAAATCTCTTGATATAACAAAGAAGCATCAGCCGGTGGCCTCCAGGAATCGAAGGCGACCCTACACTTGGCAGGATGACACCCAACCAACGGAGCCACTGTGGTCAGGGTGGGAGTGAGCTGCTTTAAAAGGAAACGCTGGGTCAGTTGTGGCAGGAGCCCCGTGAGTGATCCCCTGAGGCCCTCGCCTCGGGGAGGGGAGGGTTGGAGGCTCTGCATGGAGCGCGTGGGGAGTGCTGGCACCTCGGGGTGCAGGGGCCGTGGCAGCTGTTGGGGGGTCTCCTAAGAGAAGAGGGAAATTTGTCCCATTTTTTTCTTTTATGGTTATTGCTTTCTGTGCCCTATCTTAAAAACTCTTTGCCTACTCTAAGTTTATGAAGGTAGTCACCTGTGTTTTCTTCTAGAAGTTTCAAGAGTTTTAGCTTTGATGGGGAGGTTCATAATTAATTTTGAACCACATTTTGTGTATGATATGAAATGGGGCTGAGGTTCATGTCTTTCCTATGCACAAGTAACTTGTTGCTCCTGTACAATTTGTTGGTATAACTTCCTTTACCCATTGAATTGCCATGATGTCATTGTCCAAACCAAGTGACTGCATTTTATGTGGATCTGTTCCTGAACTCTACTGCTCCATTGATGTATTTGTTAACCTTTGCCATTACCACACTGTTTTGATTATTGCAGTTTTATCATGTCTTCAAATCAGGTAGTGTAAATTCTGTACTTTCCTCTTATTCAAAATTATTTTGGCTATTATAGGTCCTTTGCATTTCTATATACATTTTATTTATTTATTTATTTATTTATTTATTTATTTATTTATTTTCAGAGAGAGGGGAGGGGAGGGGAAAAGGGGGAGAGAAACATCAAGTGTGGTTGCCTCTCATGCACCCCCCACTGGGGACCCCACCCACAACCCAGGCATGTTCCCTGACTGGGAATTGAACCTGTGACCCTTTAGTTCACAGGCCGGCATTCAGTCCACTGAGCCACAGCAGCCAGGGCTCTATAGACATTTTAGAATCGGCAATCCATATTCATGAGAATTGCACTGAATATGAACAACATTAACAACTCTGCAACACTCTTTCAATCCATTAACATATATTTCCCTCTGCTTATGTCGTTCTTTAATTTCCCCCAGCAAAGTGCTGCTGTTTCTAATGTATAGGTCTCACACATCTGTCATTTAAATTCTTCCTAGGTATTCTAAATTACATACATATCATTAATGTTTTATATATATATCTTGGTGGGAATATTAGCCATGTGATTTTTCTGTGTTGACAATGAAATGCATCAACTTTTGGAAGGCTTGCTTATTCACTAAAACAATACTTTCCAAATGACTAATGCACAAAGTTACAAAATCATGCGCAGGGAAAAGATCCACCTAAAGTACAGGACAGACCCATGGATTTTACTGTTCCAGCATGTGGAAAGGTTGTGGAATGGTTTCAGATTTCACATTACAGTTATGTATAAGAAACTACTGCTTGTTAATTTTGGGTGTAGTGTGAAAGAATAGTCACAATAATTTGAAAAGGCTACTAAAATACTCCTCTGTTTTCCAGCTACATATCTGTGTGAGGTCGGATTATCTTCATATGCTTCCATGACAATTACGTATCTCAGCAGAGGGATGTGCTGTAGAATGTGAAAGTCCACCTGTCTTCTATTGAAAATATTTGCGGAAATGTAAGGGAACCTCATTCTTCTCAGTAAGTATTTTTTGTTTTGTAAAGTACAAATAACTTTTAAAGTTAAAAATAACAATGTTAACATGTAATGGGTTGGCTATTGTAATTTTTATTTTTATTTTTTTTTAATTTTTTTTTAAAGATTTTATTTATTTATTTTCAGAGAGAGGAGAAGGGAGGGAGAAAGAGCAATGTATGGTTGCCTCTCACATGGCCCTCATTGGGGACCTGGCCCGCAACCCAGGCATGTGCCCTGACTGGGAATCGAACCGGGACCCTCTGGTTCCCAGCCCGCGCTCAATCCACTGAGCTACACCAGCCGGGCCTGGCTATTGTAATTTTTAAATGAATAAATAAATATATTTTAATTTCTCAGTGTTAATTTTTAACACAGTGAATGTATGGATAGTAAATATATAGTGATAACCTGCACAAATAAAAGTTCTTTGTGGTGCTCAGTTGTTCAGACAGAGTAGAAGGGTCTTGAGGCCCAAACCTTTGAGAACTGCTGAGTTGGAGGTGACGTTGTCCATCAAAGTCTGTGGATGAGGAAACGGGCTGAGAGGTCAAGGCATTTGTCCAAGCTTTACTCCACCACATGGGGCTGCCTTACAACAGGTCAGCAAACAAGGGATAGGCCTCCTGTGGCATGGAAAGATCTAGAAGGAGATTCTGTGGGTCACAAAGAGCCAGCAAGTACATCTGAGAGGTCTGCACAGGGAGCCAGGGCAAGTCTCTCTCTCTCTCTCTCTTTCAAACTATAGGAGAAAGTTTATTTAGAAAGTCACAGTGGTAGAAGAGAGCCCTAGAAAAAATGGGCTCAGGAAACAAGTTACAGAGACAAAAGAAGGGCCCCTGGAGCTTAGGAGAAAGAGGGAGAGAGATACACACCTTGGATGAAAGAAGGAGGAGAGGCCATGCTCTGGAATAAAGAGACAGAGCACCCTGGGGAAAGGAGCTGGTGGGGAAAGGTGAGGGTGTGCTCCAGAGAGAGCCACCCAGGGCACTCCATCCCGAGGGCTTCTATCTGGAGGCTTAGGGGAGAATCCCATTAGAACATTCATCAGCTTTCCAGGTGGACCCCCTCGTGGTCTCCACTGATTGGTCAGTGCCAGGGGGTCATTAGTCAATGCAGTTGGTCCTGATGGTGACACCTGAGCTGGGATTTGAATGACAGGTAGAATTTTGACAGCCCAAAAATTGTGGGAGACTTCATGAATCTTTTTGTTTCATCTCAACAAAATCCAGATCTGGAATCCATGAGGATGACCTGATGGGCTCTGGTTATTTAAAGGTGTGACGTGTCCTGGCCAGCCCGAAGGGTGGAGCCATGCCCTTGGCTTATGGAAACTGTCTCCTGCCATTTGTGTAGGCCCCACATCTTACTGATGAGGCACTTCCACGCATGCTTTTCAATTTGATCTGTATAAAAGCTTTGTGGGGGAGGCTGGGCAAGTATCATTGCTCCCATTTTACAGATGAGGAAACCAAGGCTCCATAAGGTTGAGTAAGAAACTGATCATTATACTTAACTCCAGCATAGGCATCGATGAATTAAGAGACAGGGGCAGGAGGGTAATTATTTGAATGTTATACATGTGCATGGATTAACTATTCAAACAAACACATTGAATGGTTTTTGTAAATGAGGTCAAGTGATTTTCCCAAGGTCACCAAGCTAGTAAGTGGTGACATGGGGACCCCAGCTCCAGTAGCTGGGCGCCAGAACCACATCTTAACCATAATGCTTCTGACCTCCTAACATATGCTATTTTCCAGCCTTAAAAACTGTGACACATGGACACAAAAGGACAATTTTTATTATTATTATTAATAATAGCATCGAATAGAGAGCCTTTTGGGAGGCTGAGACTTGGGTTTGTCAGGAGCTCCTTTTGTCTAATTCATGGTGGTAGATCGGGCCAGGGAAAAGGAAAGGGGACACCGACTTGGACATTGGGGAAGGACAGATCCTCTTCAGCCCCATGCTGATCAGGCAGAGAAAGCCACTGCCCTGAGAGAGCAGGTGAGAGACAACGGACCACCGAGGTGGATGATGGGGCATTTCACCAGCTGACTTGCTGGTTCCTAAATCCAGATTCCCTTCTGTCTCACTAACCACCACCCATCCGGCCCTGACTATGTTAACCTGAGAAAGCATGAATGGGTTTCTGCTTCCAAAACTAACCCAGTCCTGCCCTGGTTGGTGTGGTTCAGTGGACTGAGTGCCAGGTCGTGAACCAAGGGGTCGCCGGTTCGATTCCCAGTTGCAGGCCAGGGTTGCAGGCCAGGTCCCCAGTTTGGGGTGTGCGAGAGGCAACCACACATTGATGTCTCTCTCTCTTTCTCCCTCCCCTCCCCTCTGTCTAAAAATAAAATAAATAAAATCTTTAAAAAAAACCCCAAAAACTAACCCAGTCCTGACTGAGTCATGCATTAGGCACCGCCGGGCCTGCACTTTACTCTCACACTTCATATGCTTCTCTGGTCAGGGTGATTGCAACAGCCTCCGAGGCAGGTCTTCCTCCTCCCTGGTGGTCTTCCTGTTTCAAACCTCGTTTCTCTTCATTTATTCTCCATACAGCAGCACACACAGAATGAGTCTAACAATTATGTCAGTCCGATCACATCATTCCTTTGCACAGAATGCTCCTGCCTCAGGGCCTTTGCGTGTGCTGTTCTCTCTGGTTGGAACACTCTTACTCCAGGGACCCGTGTGACTCACTCCCTCACATTTTTTTAAACTTAAAAAAAATCCTCATGCAAAGATATATTTATTGATTTTAGAGAGAGAGCAGAAGGGAGAGAGAGAGAAACAACGATCAGTTGCCTACCGTATGTGCCCCAGTGGGGGATTGAATCCACAACCTTGGTGTATCAGGATGATGTTCTAACTAACTGAGCTATCCAGCCAGGGCCTCCCCTAGAGCCTTTGACTGAATACCAGCCCATGCATGCTTAGCTAAAACTCCATGTGGTCCAGCAAAAACAATTTCCGAGGAAAGAACCATTACTGGGGAGCTGTAAACAGAGTAATTCCTAGAGCTCATGCAGGGCCTGGAATGGTTAAACTTTCCTCTGGTCAGAGTGGAGAAACCTTGCTAAACACATGGGCATTCAGTGGAGACCCACCTCTAGTCAGTCAACATTTTTACAAAAGCACCAAGGTTATTTAATGGAGAAACAATAATGTTTCCAACAAATGCTGCTTGGAACAACTTGATATCCACATAAAAACACATAATTTCAACCCTTATCTCACACCATATGCAAAAGTTAACTCAAAATGAATTATAGAAATACAATCGATTTTTGTATGTTGGTTTTGTATCATGTGACCTTGTTAAACTCACTTGTTAGTTTTGTCTAAGGAGATGGGCTGTCAGGACAAGAGAGTGGGGTGGGGTCATGCAGGATTGACTAATTTAGATCAGGTGGTCAGGGAGGCCCTCCTGGGAGAAGTGACATACCAATGGATTTGAAAGAGAGGCAGGGAGCAAAGTGGGGAGAGTCAGGCATGGAGCTCTCTGTGGGTGTCCTCCAGGGCTCCCCAGAATCTGCACTTACACCAATGGTGGCAGCAGAGGCAGGGGCCTGAGCCCAGGTCTGCCCTTTGGAAACAGCCCAAGAAAAGGTGCTTCTTTAGGGGCTGGGGGTAATGCAGGCTGTACCTTTGGGCACCCAGGCTGATTCTGGTAGCAGGCTGCCTGGGGAAGCAGGTGCCTGTTGTCTGGGTGAAGTGATGCATAGAAAGTCACCTGTCACTTCCCAGACAAGGAAGCCCTAGCTCAGCGCTTAGACCACTTGTCCAAGGCCACACTGCTAATAAGTGGCAAACTGCTTCTCTCCAGGGCCCAGTGTCTTTCTTTTCACACCTCTACACGCCCTCACGATGCTTGGCAGGCTGAGCTTTAGAATGGGGTTCACAGCCACAGTGGTTGTTATAGCCATGGAGTGGGTGACCCAAATGGCTGTGGGCTCCTGTTAGACACCAGGAGCCCTCGGGTAGGAGAGGAGACTTGGGCCAGATCCTGCTTCACACTCAGGCAGCCATCTTATCCTGGAAACACTGCTACCCCGGGGATTACACAAGAGCTGGGCAAAGGCCCCAGCCCAAGGGCAGGTCCATTCACATAGAGGGAGAGCCTGTGACAAAGGGGATGACCAGCCAAAGGCCTGACTTGGAGCACCTGTGAACTCACAAGGCTGACAGCACACCCAGCGAGTCTTCGGATATAGAAACACCTGGTGCTGTGTCTGACACACAGTAGGTGCTCAATCTCTGGTTGCTATTATTACATTAAAGACTTAATTTCCTTCTGTAGAAATTGAATTGGAAGCTGGATTTCCTTCTGGGCTGAGACCTGGGGAGCTCTCCAGGGCCAGGGCTGTGGGAACCAGATGAAATTTGTTCCTAATGGGGTTCTGTGGAAGCTCAGCAAGTACTTCTATCAAATTAGCAGGCCCACCAGACACGGGGGAGCAGATTTCTTCCTGAGCCTGGGCCCTGCCATCCCGTGTCCCTTGAAAATCAGATTACCAGGAGGGCAGGGCCAGGGAGGAAACTGAGCTAACACAATTACCAGCCCTGGCTTGTCCGTCTCAGCCTGGGGACAGGGTGGGGAGGAGGGGAAGGCAGAGGGGAGTCAGGGCCTCTCAGGAAATTACGAAGTGGAGAAAGTGGACCGGACAAGTCCATCCCTGCCGCAGGGGCCCGTCCCCACCATCCCATCTCGGGAGTGGTTGCCTCATCTCCGTGGTGTTCCCACAGTGTGCCAGTAACAGGCCTCTGTCCTCCCTTGAAGATCAGCGTGATAATTCCTTTTATAGCTGTGATGCTATCCAGCCTCGGCTTGACTCTCCCTAGTGCTGGGGTGTTTGTTACCCATCAAGGCCTTCCACTTCATTATTGGTTCAAAACCAGCCAACTGCAGCCTTGGGGTGGTGAACACACAATATAATATACAGATGAGGTATTGTAGAATTGTATACCTGGAACTTATTTAATTTTATGAACCAATGGCACCCTAATGAATGAAAAAAGCAAAACAAAACAAAACCCCAGCCAGCTGTAGCCAAGACCACTGACATCTGGTCTTACATTTGCCACAAACTAGACGTAGAACCTTGGGAGGCCTTTGGCCCCGATCTCCTCATCTGCAAATGAGGTCTGTGGCCCTGTGTTTGGCATGGTGTCTATGTTCTCAGCGTCCTTCCACCCGCTCCCATGGTTCAGTTGTGCTTTTCCAGGTGGACTCTGATTTGTCGAATTGCATCAGCCCAGCGCCAGGCCTCTTGCCATTTTAGCCTCAGAAGTTGTCATGGGTGTTGCCCTGGCCATGGCGGTCCCTTCAGACTCTCCCTCAGTGACTGCAGGAAGCCGCTCCTGCCCCACGATGGGATCAAAGCAGTGTGTCGCTCTGACTGATTATGATGGAGGAGGCCAGCCCGAGATGAAGCAGACACCCTGGGAGGCAGGGCTGAGAGAAGGGCAGGGAGAGAGACAGCCCTGATGAATCAGAAGGCCACTCCACCATGGGACTTTTCAGTTCTGTGGGAAGCCAGTCAGCCACTGTCATTGTTCATGCGGTTGGAGCTGCATTTTCTGTCACTTGCCACCACCAGTCTCCCAATGGGAGGCTTCTTTCAGGCTTAAAAGTGCTGGAATTCCTGAGAGGAAATTGGCTTCTCTGTCATTTCCATCCAGTGATATCAGTCCCAGCCCTGGACACACCCACTCTGTTTCCCCAGGAAGGGAGATTAGGAATCTGCTGGAAGATTCCTCTCATCTCCCACCTGCTCAGTAAGATAGAAGGGACACGAATCTTTCTAGGCCACACAGCAGAAGCCCATCCACAAAAGGCGACACAGAGGAGGAGCAGGAGGAGCAGGAGGAGGAAGTCCTAATAACTCAGCTTGGTCACTGCGCCACGGCATCCCCTCCCTCTGCTGCTGCCGCTTGCACCCCGCCCCTGACTGAGACCACTGCATCCATCTTGTCTCCCAGCCACCAACACTGTGTCCAGCACACGGCAGACTCTCAGTTAAGGTGATGACTTTACTGCCCATGATCTGGACTCTCCTACCAATTTTGCCAGATGGAGATCATATTAATATTTTTGGTTGTCTCTTTGGAGGAGCAGGTTAGATTTTTGTGGAGGCAGATTCAGCAAACATCTGCCAAGTATTCCGTGTTAGGGACAGGTAGGTGTTTTCATGTGGATAACTTCATTCATTATCCCAAATGGCTCTAGATAATTTTATGCCCACTTCTCACAAAGAGAAACTGAAGCTCAGAGAAGTTAAGCAACTTTTTAGTCACACAGCTAATACTGGCCAAGCCAGGAAGACATGTCTTCTGAGAGTCACACTGTTGGCTGGTGATAAGCGTATGGTTAATTAACAGAACACACAAGGCCCTGAAGGTCCTTTCCAGCTTCCATTACTAGAAAACTCTTGGTGGCAGTGAGCCTCTTCAGGCGCTGGAGGACGTGGTCTGTGTGCAGCCCGTTAGTTCTGCCCTGGAGCCTTTGGCCAGTGCTGGGTTTTCAAGCAGGAAGGGCCAGAGGCAAGTGGGCACCATTCAAGGGCAGTGGCCCATGGGCAGGGTTAGGGTAGGTGAACCTCAACCCAGTTCCCACACGAAACCAGAAGCACAAAGCAGAAGGACCAGAGGGCGACCACATGAGTATGCACTCCCCCTTCTGTTTTTCTTTTTAAATGTGTTTATTGAAATATAATTCGCGTACCATAAAACTCACCCGTTTAAAGTGTATAATGGTTTTGACTCTATTTTGTACAACCATCACTACAATTTAAGTTTAGAATATTTTTTAAAAGATTTTATTTATTCATTTTTAGAGAAGGGAAGGGAGGGAGAAAGGGAGAGAAACATCGATGTGTGGTTGCCTCTCATGCGCCCCCTAGTAGGGGCTTGGCGTGCAACCCAGGCATGTGCCCTGACTGGGAATCGAACCGGCGACCCATTGGTTTGCAGGCTGGCGCTCAATCCACTGAGCCACACCAGCCAGGGCAGTATAGAACATTTCATCACCACCAAACAGAAACCCTACATCCATTAACAGTCACTCCCTTCTTATCCCCAACTGCCCTTCACCCCAGCCCTAGGCACCTTAGTCTTCCTGTTTCTTTAGATTTGTCTATTCTGGACATTTCACAAGAGTGGAACCATACAATATGTTGTCCTTTGTAATTGGCTTCTTTTACTTAGCATGTTTTCAAAGGTCACCCATGTGGTAGCATGAATCAATACTTCACCCCTGTTTATGGCAAAATAATTGCATGTATTGAGGTCTGTCCAGAAAAAGGCCAGCCATTGTTAATGTAACAAGAACAGTTGTGCGATATCAATGTAACTTGGCAGCCAAGCAGAGTGGACTGGAATGTACATGCATGAACAATGATGACTTCACTGTGCTAGTCAGTGGGGGTGGTAGACACCATTGAGTGAGCATGTATACTGTGTGGCTGTAGCATTCAAAATGACTGAGAGTAGAGCAACAAATCTGCATCAAAGTTTGCATCAAGCTTGAACATTCCTCCGAAGAAACTACTTGGATGATTCAGAAGGCCACAGCTGTGAGCAACTGGTGATTGGCAACTTCCTCACGACAATGTGCCTGCTCAGGCATCTCATCTTGTGTAGTGTTTTTTGCTGAAACATCAAATCACCCAGGTGACTCAGCCCCCTACGGCCCAGATTTTGTGCCCTGTGACTTCTGGCTTTTTCCCAAACTAAAATCACCTTTGAAAGGGAAGAGATTTCAGACCATCAGTGAAATTCAGGGAAATACAACGGGGCAGCTCATGGCAACTGGGAGAACTGTGTGAGGTCCCATGGTGCCTACTTTGAAGGGGACTGAGGCGTCACTGTCCTATGTACATTGTTTCTCGTATCTTCTTCAATAAACGTATCTACATTTCATAGGAAATTGCTGGATACTTTCTGGACAGACCTCATACACCATATTTGACTTATGCATTCATCAGGTGATGGACATTTGGGTCATTTCCACTTCCTGGGTATTATGGATAATGCTGCGCGAACGTTTGTGCGCACGCCTTTGTATGCTCCTCTCCTCCGGGCTTATTTCTGCGTGCCTCCCCAGCCCCCGCTCTTGTTTTCCTTCCCACGTAAACACTTCCAGCGCATGCAATGTGTAGCTTTTGTTTTATGTGTTTATGCTAAATGTGTATGCCTCTTGTGTGAGTGCACTTTTAATTTATGTACGTGATATTGTTATAATTCTTATTCTATTTTTTCTTCACTCAGCACTATTTTTAGGGGCTAGCCACACGGCTCTGCGTAGCACATGGGACTCAGTAGTGCTGTGTGGCCCTTGGGGAGAGCTGCTAGCACATTTCGCACACCTACTCCCACAAAAGCAAACATCTTACCGCCCCTGCCCACAAACCCACGGTGATGTCCTAGTACATGTCCCCTTTTGGGACCTGGTGAGAAGGCCTAGAGTGTATGTCCGGGAGCGGACGGCTGGGACACAGGACACATGCACGCACGTACTTTGAGTACTGCTGATTGTGGATGGTCTCCGGACGGCAGGCAACAAGACTGGGGACACAATGAGGAGACAGAATTGTTTTCGTCCATTTTTCTCACACAGAAATAATAGCCAAAACACACACTCACCATGCAGGTCTGCAAAGCTTCAGGACACCAGCACTGACATGCACCGTGCCCAGGGAAGGAAAAACATAGGCACACCTTTTTGTCTTATGTCTTACGTCACTTGGCCAAGTTTGTAGAACAACGACTCCATTTAAACATTCTGGTCTCACAACGTGAGATTGCTCTTAATCCCTCACGGATTAAAATTTTGAAGGAAAACTACTGGTCCCCAAACTTTCCTTTGTGCAAAGATCTGTGACCTTTTGATGAGCATTTTTGTGTTTTGTGACTGCAGAGGTGGTGCAAGGAGGGAACTGGCTCCTAAAACCCTCCTCAGCACGCAGGAGCACCAAGGAACGGGAAGGGGGGGTTCAAAGGGCCAGCTGAGAAGTCTTACCTCTGACTTGTGGTGACTTGCTAGAGAAAGAGGTTGAAATCTGTATGTGTAGTGGAACCTGAGCAATGTCTTCCTTGGGGCAATTCCTATGTTATGGGCCAGCTGACCATCTCAGCAAAGTTCGGGACGGTCATATCACTGCAGGTCTACTGAAGAGGAGGTAGTTTCATTTTATTTATTTATTTTTAGAGAGAGGGGAAGGGAGGGAGAAAGATAGGGAGAAAAACATCAGTGTGTAAGAGATACATCAATTGGTTGCCTCTCGCACGCCCCCAACTGGGGACCTGGCTTGCAACCCATGCATGTGCCCTGACTGGGAATCGAACTTGTGACCTTTCGGTTCACAGGCTGGCACTCAATCCACTGAGCCACACCAGCCAGGGCATTTTTATTTTTTAATATTTCATTTAGTTATTTTTGGAGTGGTTTCATTTTAAAGAACTCGCTGTAAGGTCACCCTGCACCTCCATGCACAAGGGTGCCTGCTTTTACACGACAGACGGGCACCATCATTCATTAGTCTTCTGCAAAGAAATCATGTGTACATAAAGTGAGTCTCTTTGTCCTCATTTTGGTTTCTCCTAAGTTCAAATTTCTCATAACCGGCTTTTCTTAAAGTGAAGGCCGTACTTCTGCTGGACAGACCAACGCTCTGTCTGCGCAGTCCCAGTAAGTCTCAGGGAGGCAGCTGGGCGGGGACGCAGTGCCCAGTGTCCCCCCTACCCACTGCCACTCCTTCCCCTTCACTGGCCTCTGGTTTTCAAATTCGAGCTCTGAGGCACGGCTTCTGTGGCTGGCTTTACTTGGAAGTACTTAGGACAGAAAGAGAACCCAGCATTTTACAACACTGAGCTTCATTTCAAGTGCCACTTTCTCATAGACGCTGATAGGGAATGGACTAGGAGGAAGAGATGACATCTTTGAAGAAATCATCAGGACCTCTCTAATGCCACTTGTCCTCAAAATTTTGCATAATACCAGCGTCATGGACATGGGGTCACTGGTCAGCAGGTCACTGGCCCTGAAAGAAGACATGATTATGATGACAACAATAGCAGCTCTCTTCATCCAGTGCCAATGGCCTGCTTTATATATACTTTTACTAATCCACACAGTAATATTGTAAGGTAAGCCTCATCTCAACTTTGTGTATGAAGCAATGCAGGTTCTGAAGCCTGTCCTGTGTCACAAAGCAGAGATTTACCTAAGTTTCTCTGGCTCTTCAGACTTTCTTTCTACTACCCGAGGCTAGCCTGGACCCCCGCTTTCCAGCCCACCACAGGCCTCATCTCTCTCTGACTGACTACTTCTGCTCTTCTGGGGCAACTGGGCTCTGACTCAGAGCACAAGGGAAGGAGGTTTCTTGGCAGCAGGAAGGTACAGAGGGCTCAGCTGGAATAAATTTGCTAGTTCCCTCTCTGCCGGGATGGAGGGGAAGCAGCGGTAGCAGAACAGAAGTGCCCAGAAGTAGGCAGGAAGGGGCGAAAGCGCGTGAGGTTACGAGAGGCTGCTTCTCAGTCTCACACTCTGATCCCGCTGCTGCTCACAGAGCAGGGTCCGTATGCAGTGCGTCCTCAGGGGAGGAGGACTGAGCAGCTGAAGCAGCCTGGAAAGTTGGGCAGCTGGACCTCTCCCAGGCCTTGAAGTGCCACTGAAGACTGAGGAGAAGAAGGTCCCTGGGACTGTGGGCTCAGCAGGTGTCAGTATCATGGATGTTTTCCCTCTCCCCCTGCCTTTGCAACAACCCGGGCTCCCGAGCCAGACTGCTCGTGTGGCTAGCAGGTTGGTCAGAGAGGGGAAAGGAAGGAAGACTGGGGAGGGGAATATGCAAAGCTCTGGGGAGCAGGGACTGAGAGTTCCACCTGATAGAGCTTGTGAGATGGTGATGTACACCTGAGCAGGCCACACCTCCCACGACTCTGGGCGGGGTCGTTCTAGACCCCCAGGCAGCCACAGGCTGCAGAAGCATGGGAGTGGGATCGGCTCTAGGCACCTGTCCTCCGGTGCCTAGAAACCATCTTAGAGAGGCTTACCATTACTCTAGATTTTGATGGCAGGATACCTGGAGCTTAAATCCCATCCAGGAACTGAAATGGCCATCTGCTGTTGTGAAGTCAGCTGCTCCTGGCAAGGGCCTGGCTAGAGATCTCCTTCCTGGTTGTCAAAACCTTATCCCTGGCTTTCTAGGCAGCCAGGGCTGAAGGGCCAGAGTCCTTGATCCATCACTGCATCAGCATCCCAAAAGCCAATCCCAGTTAAACGCAAAGTCTAAATGGTTTCTTTAGACACAATAGCTGGTCCTCTTGAATGAAGGCATAGGTTGGCCTCTCAGCCCTGCTGTTTCAACAATTCCCAACTCTCATAAATTTGACTTCTTTCCAAAGGAGATTCCAGAGGCAGGCTTGCCGTCGGACCTTTGCCTTTTCAATCTCCCATCCTCCTCCTGAGTCTCCGTCACCGCTGTTGTCCAGTGCACCAAGTTCAGGATCAGCCCCGCCAACCCCCCTCTTCCCTCCCTTCTGAGTGGAACCCAAGAACTCACTTTTCCCTGAATTCTTCATTGCACACGTGTTCGGAGGGATGGAGAGGTGACAGTGTAGGTGTTTAGCAGGCAAGGTGTCTAAACATCTCCCTTCAGGGACACTTCAAGTATACCTGCCAATCTTAGGAGGAAGTGAGTTGCCGACTGTACCCTGGATTAGGAGAGGAGAGAAAGTCAGTATGTAGTTGCTGACGGGCTCAGGGGGCCTCACAAGAAAATAAGAGCACCCTGATTCAGCGGGAGTCCAAGCCTGGGACATCCTCGCCGGTCTCTCCACAGAAGGACAAGCTGGGGGAGGTGTGGGATTTGGATTCTGCCCTGGGCAGGACAGATTTGCCTTTGTGCCAGTCCTTTCCCCTAAAGTCAGCCAGACCTGGAATGAGACCGTCTCCACCAGCTGTTCTACCTACTGGGGCTGGGCCCACGGCTGTCACATTGGCACTGACCAGCCTTCCACAGTAATGCTAACCTTGGCAGTTCTTGCCCATGAATTCCAACCCAGGCAGCTGCTTGAGGAACAAAGTGCTGGGAGTTTCCTTTGGACAGGGAGGTTGAAAACTGAGATAATGATAGAGGGGTCTGGCTGTAAGCTATTTCTCACAGCTAGTTCAGGAGAAAGCTCTTACCAGGACCTCACAGGCAAGGGGAGCACAGCTATGTGAACTGGTTTTCTTGGGCCTGTGACCAGGCAGATTCCACTTAAAATTTATTCCTTCCTCTTCCGGTCCTTGGGTGCTTACAGTTCGAAAGGTCTTCTGTTGTTGAGTCCCTGCCTTCCTAAAACCTGATGACCCACCTTCCACCCTCTGTTCCCCTTTTTTCCTGCAGTTTCCCTGTGTATTGATTGTTCCTCTCTGAAAGCCCTCTGAGGGATTTATTGACAACTCCTGGTGCTTAAACATCAGGACAGCCAGCATTCAGCAACCAGAGTTGCTGAAAGGTACAGGGACAAGTCACAGGTTTGTCCACGTGTAGGTCCCTTGGTTGATTTTGTGAGGGTGGTCCAAGCTCAGCTGGCCCTGTTTTCCCTTTGCATAAAGCTTTCCCCTCACACTGCCTCCTCACAGGCCGTTTTCAATCCCTTGCGACTGCTGCACACGCACACAGTAAGCAGAAACCCGCTGGAGTCACGCAGGCGAGGGTGGGGAGATCAAGGTAAGCCCCGCCCCCACACTCCCAATGAAACCGCATCTAGGAGCAGCAAGAGGTGAGGCGAGCACGAGCCCTGAAGGCCAGAATCAGCCACTCTCTGGCCTTGGGCTCTCCTTGTCTAAAATAAGGGGGCTGGACTGGATGATGGAGCTAACCGCCGCCTCCTTCAGGTCAAAATGCTAAATTAGGCCTGCACTCATCTATGACCTCCCAGGCTCCCCCACCCTTGCTCTGGCTTCTCATCTGGCAGATGTGTTTTTATTTGAAAAGCTGGTTCTCCCGAGGATAATTCCATTGCCTCTTTTCCATCAGCAATTCAAAATCTTCCTCTCTCATATTTCTCTGCCTGCCCTCTCCAAGTGCCACGAATGTGCTCCTGGATTGCTATTCCAGATCTGTCCTGAGGGTTTACTGGGACGGACTGAATTCTGACCCTTTTCCCCTTGGCCAAGCTCAGCATTGCAAAATATTTAATACACATACACACATGAAACAATCCTGCATGGAAAACTCTGGTCAACACTTTCCTTCGACACAACAGAGCATTTCCCTGGCTTGCCACTCCCTGATTCTCCAGGGCTGGCCCAACTCCAGATGGGGGGATTTCAGCTTAGAAGGCCAGAGGTTTGCTGTCCCAGCTCCTGAGGTCTGGGCCATCTCCAGCACCACCATATTAAGACTAGTTTACTCTGCCACTCCTCCCCCACCCACTGCAGACTTGCTGCCTAAGCAAGGATCTGTGAGGCCTCTACCTGCCAGGCCTGGCTTTTTTTTTTTTTTTTTTAAGTCCCCAGCTCTCAGAGTCTTTAGATAGTTGGCTCCCCAGTTGGAGTTGGTGTCCAAGGCTCCAAACTCAGCTTTAGTCAAGTCCATTCTGATGGGGATAATTCACTTTTTTTCCTGTGGTTTCCGATTAAGGTTTGCTAATACAGTACATTCTTTCTCTGTAGAACTCACTTTCTATATTCCTTGGCAGACCCCAGTCAAAAACGTCTTTTACGTGGTGTGCACGTTGCTATCAACGGGCAGAGACCCGAAAAGAGGGGATGTGCTAACGAAGTGAACACCAGTGCTTTCTGTTCAATCCCTTCACAGTGTGCCACGGCAGGCATTCTTTCCCCACAGTGCAGATGAACTTGGGGCTCTGAGCTGTTACACACTTGCCAAAGACCATGGCTCACTGACTGGTTCTGGTGGGCACTATGGAGGTACCCGGAGAACTCATCTAGATAGCCCATGGAACGGAAAAAAAGCAGATTTGAGAGTAGAGAGGGACCTTTGTATTTCAGTTTCCAAGATTTTGAGTACTTTGCCCAAGATTCATGTAGCTACTCCATTGAAGAATCAGTACAGAATTCACTACTTTTGCTAGTACAATGCCATTTCTAGCCCACGTGCAAGTCTCTCTTAGGAGAAAGAAAACAGAAGTTAGCCTTAAAAATTTAAGGCAGGGTTTTGGAGAGACTAGAAATGTGAGAAAACATTGATCTGGGCCTTGGCTGTGTAGCTGTTGGTTATAATATTGTCAGGATATGCCAAGGTTACCAGTTCGATTCTCAGTCAGGGCACATACAAGAATCGACCAATGCATAAATAAGTGGAACAACAAATTAGTCTTGCTCTCTCCCCCTTCCTCTCTCTAGAATCAATAAGGAAAAATAAATAGGGACAACTGTAACTGAACAATGAAACAAAGAAAAGAAATAATAATATAAAAAAGAAAACATTGACTCTGAGATATGAAGAGAACATAAATAAAAATGGTGGTGGGGTGGGCCCAAAACAGCAGGACTGACCCGTCTGGGAAGCTGAGCTGGGAGACGTGTTTCTCCATGAAAGCCTCTGCCAATCACCAACAACCACGTACTCACCTGTTTAGGTCTATCTTTAACACTTTTCGTACTGCTCACGAGTTTTCTCATGTTTCGCGCGCCATCTGTTAAGGACCGCACCACAAGATGATTTCATTAACGTGCAGTTTGCCCAATATCGTGCGGTCCCTGGCGTATGTCTTAGAGATTTCTACGGGTACGAAATGTGTTAAGTGTGCTGGTGTTCAGGTGATTATATAATCGTTACTTAATGGAATGTATGCATTCAAGAAAAGAGAATTTCTCCCAAACCAATCTGCATTTTTATTGATGTGCAATATTGTAAATTCAGGGTTTTACTTGGGGATTGTGGAGTGTTGATGACCAAGTGTCTCAGATGCCAGTTCACGCCATGTTCATTGCCAGTTCTGTGGGTCTGGAAAGCTGTTGAACCCACCTAGCACTTGATTTCTTCCATTGCGGTCTTCCTAATCTCCTTCCCTCCCAATTTCCCCAGACCACAAGAATGTCTCTCATGCCTAAGGAGCCTGGGTTGGCACCCAGATTTTTTAGTATTTTATTGACTTTCTCTGCTGTGGGGTACTAACAAAGCCACATAGCGGGAGACTTGCAAGCTAGTGTTCTGTACTTCAGCCGAAATATTCCATTAGCTCATGGCTCTGGGCTCCAGAAAGAAGTCATTTCCCAACTTCAGTAATTTGAAATGCTAGATATCCCATTTCCTTACAGCGGGCGGTCTAACAGATAAGCACTGCCGGACCCTGAAGCACAGCTTGAGTAAAACCTGCTGAGTGAAGAAAATGGAGCCGCTCCTTCCGCTCGCTCCTGGCCGCGTTAGTGCTGGCCCAGGAAGTTTGTCTTTGTCTCTAAGCCTCCATTTTCCGAAGCACTTTACCACCTTTGTACTAACAGTAAAATGCAACCAGGGCACCAACGGCTCAGATTTTCTTTTCATACACTTTTCTTCTATTGCAAGTGGGAAGCACTGTTCTTTGAAGAAATTCAAAATCACTTCCAAGCCACTCGAATTCATGTTAATTCACTCCAGAATGAGTACTCAAGGATGAGCGTTTAGGTCGCAACAGCCCTCCTGGGAGAACCACACACCTTGTCCAAAGCCATTTTCCTGCTGCCGTGGGCAGGTCTGGACTCGCCGCGCCTTTCTTCACTTGAGGGCTTCAGCCCTGGCACGCTGTCTTGCTCAGGCCATAAGGGAAGGCCAGGCTTTCTTCGGAAGGTCTGTTTTCTTCACAAGAGTCTTGGTTGGTAAGAATTTCTCAGTAAACGGAAGGAGACAGCTTTACGGCAGGATATATAAGGTTTTGGTTTATTTTATTTTTTTTTAAGAAAAAAAGTTTTCAGTGCCTGCCTGAGACAGGGCAGGAAAAGCAATCTGATATTTGGAAACATCAGAACACATAACTTCTTTGGGGGCAGTTTGTCATATTGCTTCACTGCCTCACTCCCTCAGTTCCAATTAATGAAAGGGTCTCAATTCCAGGATCTCTCTATCCTGAGACCATCTAAGCCTGGTAAAGGAGACCAAGGAGATACTTCTCCCTACCTTACATTTTGTTGTCCAGATGTGACCTTTGTCCCAATTCCAAAAGTGACAGTGACCACTGGCAGGGATATGGAGTACCAGTTTTTCTTTTGGTCTTCGGCGTAGCTTTGAATTAGGTTTCCAACTATGCAAGAATTAGAACAGGAGAGAAATGAAGGAGAGGTGTCTAAGCAACCAAGTCTTCCCTGGCAGAGAAGAGGAGGCCGTGAGAAGTGAACAATAGGTTTACTTGCATACACAAGGGAAGTTAGCATCGCTGGGCAGGCCTGTGATGAGGTAAGGCTTCAGCAGAGGAAGGCACCTTGACAAACGAGGGGCTCCCGGATTAGTAAATCAGACACAGCAGCAGCCTCCGTTTGCCCCTTGCCAACTACTCATTTACCCGCTGTCCTAGAGACACAGGAATCACAAAACCAGGCAGAAAATAACGTGGAGAGAAACGGTTTTTTAGGTCTGGACCAGCCACTTAAAATTTTATGTACAGGATGCAGAAAGAAACGTAAGAGGCACTTTTGAGTAGCTCTTAATTTAATCAGTGCCACTGTCCTGCTCGTAAAAATACCTATCATACAAGAACCCAGGGATTAAATGTGCCTCCAAAGTCGGAACATCAATTCTGTAAGGGGTTAGGCAAAGGGACCCTGAAGTGGTTCCTGCTAGGTTTCCAGGACCACATGATCACGGACAGATTTCTGGAAACGAGGGTGGAGTGGCTATAGAGACAAGCATTTCTCCGCCTGCTCCGGCGGGGCCTGTTTCCTAGCAAGCTGAATCTGGGGTGCCGGGAAGAGTCTCTCCAAGGATTAAAGGCATCCTTATTAAAAAACAATCTTTCTTGGATACTAAAGTTGAACCAGAATGAACTTTGACTTCTGAGCATCCAAATGAGATTAAGGCTTTAAACACGAAAAGACCAAGTTCTGTATCTGGGAGCAGTAACTACCAAGTGACTAGTTCACAAGAGAACTTGAACTATTTCTTTATTCTCCAGGAATATATGTGGATTATCCTCAGAGAAATCAGGAAAGGACACCTACTGATTAATTCAAACAAAGACTGGTTATGCTGACTAGGAAGGGGAAGAGAAACACACACTGAATGATTGTATTTTTTTGTTTTTTTTGTATATAAAGGATTAAAAAATTCCAATTTAATAAATTTTGGAAAAGCAAATGTAAAATGACTTGGGCTTATAAAACCAGAATTTACAATAATCTGTGAATAGTCAAAAACAAATCATAAAACCATTTTGATTACAAATCCAAATAATTCTAATGGTTACAGAATCACTTTTCCCACTTCCCCAGTGAGATGACAGGTGTTAAATTGTAAGCATTCCCACTGCTACTCACACTCCTTCATCTCCTTCTCCTCAGGCAGTGTTTTCACACTCAAGTCACCTCACACGTACCGGCACATCTTTCCTTCCCCAAAGCTCAGCAAAATGGTATTTCCTTGTGGCTTAGGTCAACAACTTTCTTTCACAAATAACCTCTCTTCTCCCAGTGCCTAAGTCCATCATTCTCCACAGGTTGTCTCCCCTTGGTCCCAGTGCCAGTAGGGCAGGCCCCCCCTCTAAAAGGATCAGTGAGGCCACACCGGTCCCACCAGGGCCCTCCATACACCAGCGCCGGCTGGGCTCCTAACTGCCTGGCACCTTTGTGCCCAAGAAAGTTACAGTGCTCTCCTCTTTCTCTCCCTCATTCCTTGCCAGTATTCTCCCGTCTGTTCATGACATCTACGACAACAAGGTATCTGGCCATTCCTAGTTCTTCCCGTCCTGCACAACCCTCCACTGACAACCAAGTGGCTGTAACTACCACGCAATGCTGCGCATCTCTCGGTCTTTTCCCCCTCGCGATCTTTTCTCTACCTCAATGAAACGAGAGTCTCTTCTAGGAGCCAGGAGTCTTAAACCAGTGACCCCTCTTTCCACACGCTCTGCCTCCTGACGGACCTACTCAGTAAGGATCTGTTACTTCGAGATGCCCACCGCTCTGCAAGACGTGGTCAGAACACCACAGCCGCTGTCAACTGCAAGCCTGAGGGAAGACGGCAGGCCCGTCGATTCTCACCAATCATGTGGGGTTGAATTAAATTAATATAGTACCAGGCTCTGTTCTTTACTATACCTCTTAACACACATATAACATCCCCTTAGTAGTTTGAGCACAAAGCTCTTGAGAGCTGTCTTTTCCCCTTCTTTCAATACGCCTAGACGCCTCCACCATGTTGCCATGGGAGCGCCTACAGGCCTTCTGGGTGCCTCTTAGAACTAAGTAGCTAACTGGTTAAAGTGTTACCCACAACTAGTTACATTTTATGGCCTCCACACAGCACGTTTTGCAGCGTTGCTCAATTTGCAATCAGTGAATTGTATCAGGGATCTATGTTCTCTTGAATCTGACCTTAAGTGCTAACCTCTCATCAGCATTAAAAATGCTCCGCTTTTAGTCTGTCTACGTGAAATGCTCAATGTAGAAGTGCTACCGAGAGAAAACATGGAAGATTTCTTTAAGAAAGGAACCATGCTTTCCTTTCCGGCCCAGCCAACGGGCTGCAGGCCTGTTTCCGTTCTCCTCTCCAGTCTTTCAGCCTAGACCCACTACTCACTGGCGGCACCGCCGGATTTCGCCGGCACTCGTCGCTACAACCAGAACAGTGAAGACCAGAACACCTACGGCATGTAAACAAGGTGAGATGGCAAACGACATGGGTCCATGGACCCTTCTCTGACGTAGGACTGAAGGAGAGGTCTGAAACAGCGCGCGCACGCGGGCCGGTGCGCACACGCAAGAACGAGTCCAACGTCTCAACAAGGGTTTTACTTAACAGAATCTGCGCGGGTGCCTATGCTTATGTTTTACTAGAAAGGAGTCACTTGGATTTTTCCCTTTCTTAACACAGCACAAGCCAATGGCCAACTAAACATCAGACCCATTGTTGAATAGAAGGGAGCAGCATCAGACACAAAATTCAGGCCCTGGTTTTATGTGCCTTTAATACTTTTTTTTTTTTTTCCTTTCCTCTGTGTTCACTAAACAGGATTAAAAATTTTTTTGTAAAGCTCCTTATTGTAGCTTTTTGTTTTCCCTTTGTATTTATCATGTTTTTAATTTCTTCTCTGAGGAGGAATTCTCTGAATCTGTATCTTCCAATTCGACTCGGTGCCTTTTGAGGCCACTATGGCCACGAGCAGCCCTGCTGCTGTCCACGCCTGGGGGGTCAGCGGGGTCCTCTCTCGTTCCAGCATTCGGGGTCTCACAGGCCATTTCAGACCCACAACAATCTTTGTGTAGGAGTGTCCCTGTCAGGGACAAGTTACGGTCAGTGTCTGAACATCCTGGGGAAGAGCAGGCCACTGCTTCCAGCTCCCCAAAGTTCTGTCCATTGTTGTGGAGGTGAGGGGGGCGGGGGTGTAAGCGTCCATTGTTGTGGTTAGCACAGATGGTTTCGAGGCTCCTCTCTTCACTGTCATCAGCCTGGGTCCTGGGACAGTTGCCAGTCTCACTGTTGAAAGTGGAGCCAGATGCCTTGGGGATAGGAGGAGAGGGCGGCTCCTCGGCCCGGCTGCTCAGGGCCTTGCTCAGGGCCTTTCCATTGAGCTTCTTGCTTTCAAAAGAGTGTTCTATAGCGCCACCATTGTTGGTGTCCTGAGAGGCGTCCTCTGATGCCTCTGCCCAAGAATGGCAGCTGTGCTCATGGCCTGGGGCAACGCTAGGATTTCTAGAAGTCTCTTCTTTTAAAGCATCCTTGTTCTGGCCTTCAGGGGGCAGGTCCTGGTTCCTCTGGGCCATGGTGGTGTTTAGACAGGCTTCCTTACTGGAGGAAGGGGCTGGGTTGTCCTTATGGCTGGTTCCTGCTCTCCCTTCGTCTGCTTCCCCAGATACCAAGGAGCTCTCTCCATCTTTGTTTGAGTAGGAGATATAGGAATAGCGGAGCCACTTGTAAGCTTTATAAATCTTCCGCTCAACTGACTCTATGTCCGAAGTTGGTGATGCCCGGCTTGGCTGAATCTCCAGAGCAGAAGTGCTCCGCTCAGGGGAGGAGGTGGGGGAGGAAGAGAGGTCATCCACTTTGATCTGGGGATAATCATAGTTGTCTTCACCAATGTAGGTGTTGGAGGGCTTGGGTGGGGCGCTGGGCCTCTCTTCTCGGGGCGCCTTTTGTCGGCGCCGCATGGCATTCCGCTGCCGGGTGGACGCTCGGCGTTCATTCAGTTCCTCCTCGTCCTCAGAGCTACTGGAGCTGCTAGAACTGCTAGACTCATCCTCAGGGCTGGGAGACCGGGGACGGGGGAAGAGATCCGTGTCCAGTTCAACTTCACAGGCATTTTCTTCGGAATCAGACTCATTGGAAAGTGCCAGGAGGCGTTTGTCCTGGTAGCGCCGGAGAGCGGACAGGCGCTGCTGGCGAGAAGCAGCATCCTCGCACGTGGGCGGTGGTGGAGTCGCCGCCACTGTGTTTGTGGTGGTGACCCGCAGGGGTCCCAGGTGGAAGGCGCTGTCGGCAGACTCATCCACTGTAGGAGGAGGGGAGCGGGGCAGCGAGGCTGAGGACTCGGAGTCGGTATAGCCCGAGCGCTCGCTGACCCCCGCGTGCAGCTGGAGGATGGTGCTCTCACTCAGGTCGCTGTCGGAGTCGGAGCTCCAGCCCTCGATCTCGCGGCGCACCAGGGAGTCAAAGAAAGCCATCATCCGGGGGTCCTCCTGCACGGACTGGTTGGCGTAGTCGTGCGACAGGCCACTCCCACTGTTCAGCACAAGGCTGATGTACTCTTCGTGGGTGTAGAGGCAGCGGGAGTCATCCTCAATGCGGCCGTCCAGGTCTCCGGTACATCCCGGCTGCTTGTATGGGCTCCAGATCTGCGCAGAAGGTGAAAACAAAACGAACGAGAGCTGATTGGAAAGTAAAGTAAAGCTGGTGGTGATAAACAGCACAAGGCAGAGGTTCCCCAGGCCCTTCCTGTCATTTAGCCAGGACTTGCCAACCAACTTTAAAAATACGTTCTTTATCAGACTGGATTATGTTGGGCACATATGAAAACCGAGACTTCTAAAGCCGAATGTGGAAAAATACATGTTCCGGGACACAGCATTAATCAGGAGACCTAAGTCCTGTCTCTACGCCCAGGACAATTATACACCATGTACCCCACAATCCGCCCACCCTTTTAACTTCCTCTATTAGTAGTATGAAGATTACAGTGAACTCCTTCATAATCTCAGAGGACAGAGGAGGATTTAAAGATTGATTAACATGTTCAAAACTCTCAGAAGACTGAAGCTGTGCACAGAGAGGCACCACTTCGCTGAAGTAAAAACAGACCCAGCAGTCAGTCCTCTGCAACAGTTAATATTTCAGCCTGTAACTCCACCTCTTTCCAACTGCAAGATTTCTATTTTTAACTAATGGGAATTGCTTACTGGAGCTTGATGAGAATAGCCAACTGCCTACACTGCAGTTCCCTCTTGGACATGCAGGCATCAGTTTCCCAGGAAACTGGGTTCTCTTAACCAGGGAGCTGCTGGTTTGCTCTCCAGCTCCTCTATCACCACAGGAAGAGGTAGGACTCCCTCCCCAAGGCCGCAGCTCCATCCCTTAACATCCCTCCACTCCACTGTCAGACACATGGGCTCAGCCCTTCCTCAAATTGTGGCTGAACTAGGATTCAAACTCAGGTCTGTCTAAAGTCAAGGCCCAACTTTAGCAGTTGATAAATTATACAAAAACCAAGAACAAGGTAATTAAGCCGTCACCACAAATGAGTACGATTAGCTTCACCTGACTGCCAGACCGGTCCACAGAGCAGCACAAAGAAGCTTGGTTATAATCAGCCGGTAGCCATGGCAACTGAGATGAAATTCCAGGGGATTTTCTTGGCTGACAGGCTGGTGTCTATCTTTAGATGGCACCCAACCCGGAAAACAGTGACTCCCCATTCCCTACCCTCTATCAAGACAATGGCTTCATTTCCCCAAAGCTAGCCAAGGACAAATTCACTTCCATGAATTCACTGAAGCCTGTTAACTCCATGCTTTACTTCAACTCCTGGGTGGCAGCACCTCTTTGGAGGATCCCAGTTCAAGAGAGATGAAGAAACCTGGGTTAGCTCTCTACTAATTCCCAACTTGGATTCATTCTTCCTTCAACTTTGTTTCCTGCCCACAACTCCTCAGATGTTCCCCCTTCTCCAGCTTCATCACCTCACCCAGGGGAGTTTTAATGCAGTGGTTCTCAAACTTTGGAGTGCACGAGAATCACCTGAAGAATAATTACAATGTTGACCCTGAGCCCTACCTACCCTTAGAGATTCTGATTCAATAAGTCATGGGTAGGTATTAGGGTTCTGCATTTTTAACAAGCATTCAAGGAATGAGTAAGTGGGGAGACCAACTTTCAAGAAACAGTGGACTACAGTTAGTAGAAAATAAGTACCCAAAAAGAATGGATTTGTCTAAAGAGATTCTCAAATTCTTTGTGAGATTCAATGTGTGAGAAACATTAAAAAAAAAATTTTTTTTTAAAGATTTTATTTATTTTCAGAGAGAGGAGAAGGGAGGGAGAAAGAGCAATGTATGGTTGCCGCTCACACGGCCCTCACTAGGGACCTGGCCTGCAACCCAGGTATGTGCCCCGACTGGGAATCAAACTGGGACCTGCTGGTTCCCAGCCCGCGCTCAGTCCACTGAGCTACACCAGCTGGGCCATTTTTTAAAAAATTTTACATATTTTCTAGAGAGAGGGAAACATTGATGTGTGAGAGAAGCACCTATCAGTTGCCTCTCTCATGCCCCCAACAAGGCACCTGGCCCACAACCCAGGCAGGTGCCCTGACTGGGAATCGAACTCTCCCTTCACAGGCTGACGCTCAATCCACTGAGCCACACCACCCAGGGCTGTTTGAGAAACATTTAAACATGGACTTCAGCAACAAGCTCAAGCTATAAATGACTATCTCTGAGAACAGATGTCTAAGAGAATAGAAGTTTGGTGGCCTAGAAAGGAAAATGAGGGATCCTAAAGGCAACGTCCTCAGGATGTTTTGTGGTCTTAGTCTATAGTCTGGGTCAAACCTCTCATTCCCTAGTTTAAAAATGGTAAAATGTTACCAACCATGTAGTCTAACACAAAGCTAAATCTACATGTACTTCACAGTAACTTGGAATTTGTTAACCCAAGTACAAAATATTAATGGCAACATGCTGATCTAACTATCCAACAAGCTAGTGTCTAGGTTCTCATCTACTACCCAGGGCCCTCTGTCTTCACTTCAGGAATGAAAACCATAGCACTGACAGCCAGCTTTTGTTCTGACTCTGGAATATATTAAGCTGAGGTAGACTTTCATTCCTGAAGCTTGGTGTCATGGAACAAAATGCTGGATCAGGAGGCAGGAGACTTGAGTGTGGGTTCCCACTCAGCTCCTAGTTAGCTGGTGACCTTGGGTGAAGCTCAGCTCCCTCGTCTAAGCAGTGAATAAATGAGTGTTATCCAATCCTAAGGTTCAGAGCGAAACAAAACTCCCACTATAGACAGCCAGTCTTCTAGCTCAAGAGCCTTGCAGCACAAAGCTGCAGGAGAAGGTAGAACAGAAAGAAACTCCAGGCCCAGTACTTCACATGGCCCTGGGCAAATAACTTCACCCTCGAAAGTCTCTTTTCTCATCTGCAGAAATGAGAATCATTTCCACAGTCTATACCAAAGCACCAGTAAATGTGGTGCTTCTCTTTCATTTAGCAGCTGAATACCTCAACTAGGAAGTTTTAGACACATCCTCAGAGAGACTTTTGAACACCAGAAGTACTGACGGCCCCTATTATCTCAGTCTTCCCTCATCCATAAAATAACAATTTCAAGCATTTGTGAAATTGTTTCTTTTTTAAAAAAGATTTTATTTATTTATTTTTAGAGAGAGGAGGAGGGAGGGCAAAAGAGAGGGAGACAAACATTGATGTATATGTGAGAGATACATTGATCAGGCCTCTTGCATAACCCCCAACTGGGGACCTGGCCTGCAACCCAGGCAGATGCCCTGACTGTGAATTGAACAGGTGACCTTTTGGTCACAGGCCTGCGATCAATCCACTGAGCCACATCAGCAGGGCAAGTTGTTGATTTCTTTACAGGGAAAATCAACAACTCAGAAGTAAAGCAATGCGCCCTAGCTGGTGTAGCTCAGTGGATTGAATGCGGGCTGTGAACCAAAGGGTCACCGGTTTGATTCCCAGTCAGGGCACATGCCTGGGTTGCAGGCCAGGTCCCCAGCGGGGGCCATGTGAGAGGCAACCACACATTGCTGTTTCTCTCCCTCTCTTTCTCCCTCCCTTCCCTTCTGTCTAAAAATAAATAAAAAAAGAAAAGAAAAAAGTAAAGCAATGAAAATACAACTTTCTGTGACATGTTAAATGTATCAATAGCTAGACATGCCTCCCCATAGGGCAAAGTTCATGAGAAAAGAAGAGGGATGAGCAGCTCTCTCTCCAAACCAGTGAAAAATTCAGTTCAGGAGGCTGCTGAGGAAAAGGATGCAGCTCAATTCTTATTCAGACATTGTGAGAATGGAAAGCAATTAAGTAACAACGGTACTGATCTACACGGGTAACCATGACATGCTTAAGGTAGCAGCTCTAAGCCCCTCTTCTCTTTGGACTATTATAGAGTTGGCCAAAAAGTTCGTCTGTTTTTTTTCCGTAAGATGGCTCTAAGTAGCACTTAGTGTCTTTAATTTCCTGTGAAACAATTTTGTTAAGATTGTACTATGATAGGTGCCATATCATCGTGCATTAAAAAAAAATTTATCAAAGTTGGTGAATTTTTGTGTAGTCATTTTAATATTGAAGACGGAAGAAAATAAGTCACATTTTTGACATATTATGCTTTATTATGTGCAGTGTAAGAGAACGTGCTATGACTGATTGAACATGTCAAAAGTGGTTTGTAGAGTTCAGTGCTAGAGATTTCTTGCCGGACGATGCTCCATAGTTGGGTAGACCAACTGAAGTTGATAACGATAAAATCGAGACATCAATGGAGAACAATCAATGTTCTAGCACGTGGGAGATAGCCAACATACTCAAAATATCCAAATCAATGAAGTTATGGGTAAAAATGAAAACATGTATCTTTTTTTTACAGAAAAAACTGACATTGGCCAACCCAATACTAAACTTAGAAATATGTTCACCTACCAAGGAAAACTACGCAGATAAGGATCTGAAATGCTACTCAAGGGTTCTCTATATCCTGCAATCTGGCTTCCAGGACGGCCTAGGCCCACCTCTGGCCTACCTTCCCAGCCTGATTTCTTAGATCCCGCTTCTTGTGCTCTTCACTTTGGCCAAACATGATCATTTTGGCCTAACCAGGACCCACACTTGGCTGTTCTTGAGCATTTATTCATAAGCACATACTTGGAACACAGTAGGTAATCAATAAATATTTATTGATTCAATGAAGTAATTATCCATTTTCTCAGTTTAGAATGTGCTTACAATGTTACTCCTCTCCTTCCTCGTGCAGTCTTTATTCGGCAAAGTCTAGTTCGAAGATTACATACACTGAGATTATCCCAGATGGGAAAAATCTTTTCTCACAGCACTTTTTAAACGTCTCTTGTATACCTATTGCATGTTCCTTTACCTTTATTTCTTGTCTGTCCTACCAGGTCATCAATTCCTGGGAAGACCTGCATTACCTTTCTTTGCCTTTGTGGTCCCCATAGGGCCTAGCACAAATAACATGCAATGGTTACATTACACACATGGGGCGAATAAATATTGGTCTTTGAGAAAAAAATGTCAGTATTTGCCCTATCTTGCCTCCACTTATGTTTAACTACAAAGTGAACCCCTGTTTTGGTAAGTGCGGGCACTCAAGGGGCTAGAAAACCGCTTATGGGTGAGAAAGGCTGGCCCCGACAGCAGGGGCTCTTCTCCCCTGGGTGAGAACGGCAGCAGCAGAAGACAAGACAGGGAGACGGTGGGGTGAAGTGGAGAGAGAGAGACGCAGGTATCAGGCTAGACCAGACTAGAACATGGTGGGTTGACACTCTCTGAGCCACTGATCCTCTCAGAAACAGCAAGTAGGAAAGTGACACTTTTAAAAGTCAGAAACTGAAAGGCACAGGTAATTCACAGGCTCTCTTCTGGGCGGCAAGTCATGGTTGGCGCACTCACTTGACAGGTGAGAGAGATTCAAAGAGCTGCCTGAGGGTACCAGCTGTACTGACTTAAGGTTTCAATGGCTAAATGCGCCTTCTAGTGGGACAGGATTCAACTCTACTAGAACCTGGAAGCAGTGAGCTCTACGGTTCAGTTTAGATAGCCTCACAGGGAAAACACTTTCTTCTCTTTCTCCTCTGAGAACTTGGCTAGTTTCCAACCTATGGCCTTTAGGGTAAAGACTCCAGTTGACTAAATAGTAATTGGGAAGACTCAGCACAGAAGCATCCCAGAGTGCAGAATCAAGCAGGAATCTTTCTTCTAAAGGAGATGCCCAAGCAGAGCTCTCTGAGGAAGAGAATGACGTCAACTAACCTGGAAAGGACATATTACCATGCCAACCCAAAAGTCATAGGCCAAAGGAGAAGGGAAAGCAATGCAAGGGACAAAGCTAATTCACTGACTGCCCAAGTACACGACTACTGAGATGATCAAATCCAGCAGGAACATGAGGCTGCCTGCTTGCTGCCTTCCCACTGGCGTGGTGAGGGTGGCAATACCCTGGAAAGCTAGGGCTCTATCCTAGCTTTACCTCTAATTAGCTGTGTAATTAACCCCAGATAGTTAATTTATAACATAAATATCATCAGTAAAAAGAAAAAGTCAGTAAAAATGATGTATAAATCCTGTCCGAGCCCTATGGGGAAATGTGTGCAATCACGAAAGTCACAAGACCAACAAATTCTAATAAATACAGGAAGCTGGAATAAGGACACATAAGCATACTGACCCATACTCCAATATTACATTTCTGATAGCTTCCTCTGCCCCAGATACAACTTGGTTTCACTCTGAATATTTTTTTAAAAAAAGAGCAAAAGAAAATGAAAACTACCATATTATCACAAACCAATTCTTACTTTCTCCCTGAAATCTCCCTCAGGTTTTCAAGGCCATTTGGGGGGGTGGGGGTGGGAAGGAATAACTTTTGAGGGAGAATATCTTAAAAGTCAACTTATCTAAAAAAAAAAAAAAAAGTCTAACTTAAAGTCAAGTTATCACAGGGTCTTCAAATAATTCATCATCTTCCCCAAACCCGCATTTTCAGATGTTGAAAAGGGTGACTGGCAACCGAAGTGTGAGTGATGGGCAGTGAACCACCCTTCTGGGGTCCCTCAGTTGCAGGCTCTAAAAACACCCCTTGGCAGGGCTAAGTGCGTTCAGTCCATGTGCACCCGATGTAAGCGTTTAGCCTCAATGGCCACCACACGCAGTTATTTCTGGTATGTCTTGAGACAATTTAGCTATGACTCTGGCAGTCACTTAGCTACCTCTGTGTCATGCTAGGACAACAATTAATGCAAAGGGCACACTGAGTGACTGAGGGGGTGGTGGCTTCCTGACCTCCAGATGAGGTTTAAAAAGCAGAACTTATCAGACTCGTGATCAAAGGCCACTGGAAATGCAGCAGCATACAGGTGTCTAGTTTCAAAGCCTGCCGACTTTTAAAAATGGTCCGGAGACACAGAGAAGGAGGGGGTGATATGAAAACAGAGCAGAAAGTGATTTGAACACACTGGCGCTGCGGTGATGCGGCCATGGGTAAAGAGGCTGCAAGAGGGCGCTCCCCAGGCCCAGCTATCTCTGACCCATACTAGGGCTTCAAGGACAGGAAGGGAAGCCATTCTGTTCGTTCAAGCTGCACTGAAGTATTTGCCTGCTTTGTCACGGACACATGACAAACCTCTTCTGACCGCCAGGAAGTTATCTCCCACCACTCAGCAGAAACAACTGCTGTTTTATATTGATGCTTTTTCAAAACCCAGTTCTTCAGAAAAGCCTGTGAGTATCTTGTGAATTAATACTAGCCAATATATTTGAATAAATGATAATACATTTTTTATTTTAAAAAGTCCTGAAAGAAGGGGTTTAAATCACTCTTTTTTAACATCAATTTTTCAGTATTTTGTAATATGTCAAAATAATTGGGAATTTTGATAGAAAATTAGTATGGTTAGATATGAAACCCTACATACATTGTTTTGGTTTCTTCCAACGGTGGATTGCAATAATTTCTCTAAAAGGACAGAAGGGGAAGGTGCCTCACCTTGATAATCTTTTCTACACCAGAAGAGCAGATCATGTAGGTGTGGGGGTTAAATCGAACCTGGTTAACAATAGACCGATGCCCTTTCAGCACCATGAAGGCTCCGTTGACCACCCTACCAATGCCACCTGGGAAGACAGAAGAAAACAAAAATCAAATAATTAAACCAATAAAAAGCATACAGGTTCCAGTAATGGCAGGCAAACGGCTCTGAACGGGAGCCAAGATTTTTTATTAACTATACCACCAGCAGAAAGCTTCATCTCACAGATAAAGTTGCTATGGAAAGAGGGGAGGTGAAGCATCACTCAGCATATGTGCTCTTACCAAGAGCCTTTATTTAGCCTTTACCCACTGCCCACGCCCACCCACTGCAATTCCATTGTCAATGAAGCTACAGCCACTTAAAACATTTCCCGAGTTTCTGATACCAAGATAGCATCCAAGTGTTACCTTAGAAAATGCCAGTCATGAGCAAAAATGAGACTGAACTGCTTGGGAACAGTTTGGCAGCTGAGCCAGGGACAAGCAGAACCAGAGCATATAATGACTTAAATGCACAAAAACATCTCTAGTCCATTTGCCCTCAATTTCTATAATGCAGATAGCAAACAAAACAGCAAATATATAAAAACCACTGGGAAAATAATGAAGAATCATTTTTCTTCTTCTTTTACCGAAAATCCCTGGTAGCAGAGAAGAACTAAGGATAAAGGGAGGAGATTCGGGTCACTTTTACAATCAGCAGAGCCCAAATACTGAGAATCTGAATCAGAGAGTGTGGGCCTTAAAGATACCATGTGTGGATTAAAATCAAGAGGCCCCTGGTAGAAAGCTGTATCTTAAAGACCAACCTTGTAGGCTTTGTTCTTTCTTTCTTTTTTTTTTTTTAAGATTTTATTTATTTTTAGAGAGGGGAAGGGAGGGAGAGAAACAGCAATGTATGGTTGCCTCTCACATGGCCCTCACTGGAGACCTGGCCCGCAACCCAGGCATGTGCGCTGACTGGGAATCGAACCAGAACCCTTTGGTTCCCAGCCTGCGCTCAATCCACTGAGCTATACCAGCCAGGGCGGCTTTGTTCTTCAATGACTGAGGAAAGTACCAGAGGCCCAGAACTTGCAACACAGATGAAGATGGCACCCTTCATGAACTTGGGATAATCTCAAAGGTTCAGCTTCACAGTAAGGGCATCACAGTCACACAGAACACACGCACTCAAGTTCTGATCCAGGCTGCTTCTGAGCAGCCATCAACAACAGCTCAATACACGTGTGCCAACCTTGACCCTGGCAAACTGGCAAATGTGATGCACCCAGACACAAACAAATCGTGCTCACTTGTTTAAGCAATAAATACCTTCTTAGCCCCTACAGAGCATGGCACTACGAGGGCAAAGGACGGTGTCGGCTCCACACGCCACGCCATCGCACTCCCAGCTCCACCTTGTTCAGATATTCGTTCCAGACAGTTGTCCTCTCAGTGTTTGGATGGAGTACGACCAGAACAAACACCCCTGCTCCAGATAGAATCTGGCTCTGAGGGAGGTGGCGTTGGCTTCAAGCACCCCGAGAGAACTCCTCTTTGCCTCACTGATGATATCCCTCTTTACTGTCATGTAAATATTTTTAGAAAATCTAATAGCACGTTTCCAACTGTACTGGTCTGTTCCCTGGCAGTGCCGACTTAGCCAATACCAGGTGCTTACTCTGCTTGGTGGGTGACAAAAATGTCCTTTGCCTACCCTCCCCCATATTTGACATGACTAATACTTGAATTATCCAAGATGGAAAATACACGTAAAGCTATTCATGTCTGAGCCCAATATCAAGTTTGCTAACAAGCTATAAAGGAAAAGAGAGTGATCAAGACAGAGCACCGCTGTGTTTTTATGAAGAAAGACAGAAGCAGGAAAGGCGAAGCACCAAGGCAGGATGACACAATGGACTCCCCTGGGCAGGCCGGGCGCCCTGTGCTCCGAGGCTGGAATGGGAGGAGGGAAAGGTGACCTGAGTCCACTCAAAATAAAAGGCTTCCATGGGAAAGTAAAACAGTTGTTTCAATACAGGGGTCTCACCACTGCCATGGAGTACCTTCGAGTACATTTTTGTTCTATATGAGGGTGATTCAACAAACAGTATTCCTGCTCACGGACTCTTCTGAATTCTACATTTTCTAACATCACACACCTGTCCATACCCCCTTTGGGGTGGTCACTAGCAAAGAAACTTTGGGTTAAACTTAGTACAATCTCTTGTTTAATCCTACTGCCTCCAAGAAAAGGAATTGAAGTGACTCAGAGAATTTAAGAGACCTCTTCCAAGTCACATAGCTAGTAAATGGGAGAGCCAGGACTTGAACCAGAGTCTGTTTGGCTATAATGTCTAATATCCTTTCCACTAGTAGCCTTTAAGAAATGAAAGGATTTGAGAAGGAATGGAGTCAGAAGCTCATAACTGGTTTCTAAATCTTTATCATATAGGTTGGTTTTCTGTAAGTCCTCAATTCAAATGAGGGAAGGGGCAGACTCCATTCAAATGTGTTCTGAGTGCAAGCTCTATAACATCACCATAGGACATTTCACCACACTAATAACACTGAACAGACCATGAGACTGGAACTGAATCTCTTGCACACCTAGGACCTGGGGCCACAATGCCTAAACTAAGGCAGGTGCTCAGTAAGCACCTGAGTGGACAGTGTTTCAGGAGAGGTCAATTCTAGAATAAGTACCTCTAAAGGAAGATACATAGAGGGTCTTATGTCTTGAAGAATCAGTTACAATAGAATTAGAGTTTATCAACCAAACCAATCTTTCTGTCAAAGGTTACTTGGAATACAGTTACAGTAACTTTCAGATCTCAAGAATAGTTAGAGTATCAATGCTTGAGTATTCCAGGCCCTGGAAAAACTGTTTCTGTCTCTTTTGCTCTTTCATGCACTGTGACCTTATCTGGTTTCTCTTCTTGGTAGCAGCTTTAATATAAGGCCTTTTCTCCTTTTTCCCACCCAAACTGGTAACTAGGAAATCTGAAAAAGAGGAGGAAGCCAATAGAGCCAAGAGACTGATCATGTAAACCGGCACAGGAAGAATTATTGCTTCATTTGTTGAAGGTAACCAAGGCTATGTACACAAATCCCAGCAATGAAAGGGCTTCAGAGAAGTTCTCTATAGTTCCTTTCCTGGTTTCTAGGTTTCAACTGATTGAATGCAGCTGCTGCTATACAGTTTACATACAACGACTTTTAAAGAATGAACTTTTATCAGTCCTGGAGATTTGAGTAATCAGATAGATTTCCTTATTCTGAAATGGTTAAAGTCAAAATGCCAGTATCAGTAAGAACTTGGGGCCTACTCTCCTCTATTACTTAGCCAGACCCTGCCCATCTACAGAAGGATCAAGCTGGAAGAAGTGAGGCAGGGGTTATTTCTTCCAAAAACCAAATAACCTATATATACTCGCTTGAGCATCATCTCTAAGACTGTAGACCAGGGGCCTGGCGAGGATCAACCTCACTCCAAGGTTTACTGAATGAAGCCATGACCTAATCACTAATAATGAGTACCAACAAATAAAACAGCACATACCCAGGATAAAGGACCTTATTCATCCTTGAGCTATCATTTATTTATACAGTTCTGTACATACCAACGGTAATTTCTCTGGGCCATCTGTTTGTCTGGCTAAGCCAAACATGTTAGCACTACTTTGCAGGTTTCTTAAATAAGTTAAGGCCAAAGTTTCCTTATCTCCACCTTTCCTCTGGTTCAAAAGGGAAGCTAGGGAGGTGGGGAAGGCTATAAATCACTTTACCTACTCTACTGCAAAACCTCAGAAAATAAAATTTTGAGGTGGTCTGGTAAGATTCTGGCATCAGTGACTGACTCACTCACTACCTTAGGCGGATTCCAGGAAACCACGGGACTCCTTGCTTAGAACCCTGAAAAAGAACTTTCTAAAACGCCAAGGCCAAGTGTCCCCCTATCCCCCAGAGAGGACAGGGGCTAACTGTATAGGTCCTCATTTCCCTTCCCTTCTTTATCTGTGCTCCTCTTTTCTCAACGTTCAGTCAGAGAGTTGTCCCCTCGGGCCTCTCCAGGGTCAGGACACCACTCTCGTTTCTTGCCAACTGTTACTTCCGTCTTTCTCAATTTAATTTGCTTCAACAAAGTCCTCCAAGAATGACTGTTTTCAACTCAAAATTTAAAAGCAACCTGGTCATGATTTCCTGATGCCTAGTCTAACAGCACCTTATCAATCATGCTACAAAGTGGTCCTCAGTGGCCCTTGAGGCTACAGAACAGGACACTGCTCCCCATCTCCCCCAATCTAATCTATCAGGAAATCCTGATGGTTTTACCTTCCAAGTGTATCTAGACTCCAACCCTCACTACTCTGGTTCAAGCCGCCATCAGGGCACAACGGTATTATGTGACTCTCCTGCTAGTTCTCATCCCTATCTTTTGCAGCCCTGTTCCTGCCGTTTATCCTCAACTCAGTTACTGGAGTGATGCTGTTAAAATAAGTCAGGTCAAATTACTCCTCAACTCAGAATTCTCTAACGGCTCTCCACCTCACTCACAGTAAGAGCCTATATGACTCGACACCCCTGTGCCCCACTTACTCTAGGCTTCAACCCCTACTACTCTCCCCCCCGCCCCTCTGCTTCAACACATTGGTTTCCTTGCTGCTTCTCATACACACCAGGCATATTTTTACTTTAGACACTTTGCACTGGTTTTACCTGACATGTTCTCCCAGATTTCCGCATGGCTAACTAATGTGACCTTCTCAACGAGGCCTATACTGAAAATCCTGTCGAAAACGGCATTTCCCCATCACCACCCCGAAGGCCACTTCCTTTCCCATTGTACTCCTAACCTTTTAAACATACCGTATAATTTATTGTTTACTGTTCATTGTCTGTTCTCCACTCCAGAGCGCTTCAGCTCCATGTCGGCAGGGCCCTTTCGTTCCGCTGCTGTACCCTGAGCCTACAGAATAGCGCCCATCATGCAGGTTTTCAGTAACTGTTGGGTTGGCCAAAAACCTTGTCTAGTTTTTTCTGTATGATGGCCCTAGCAGTGCTGAGTTGTCTTTAACTTCATTCAAAACAGCGTTGTTAGATTGTATCGTGAAAACTGTCATATCAGTGTGCGTTTAAAAAACAACTTACAAAATTGGTGAATTTTTGTATAGCCATTTTAATACCAAAGATGGAAGGTATGCAACATTTTCTGCATATTATGCTTTATTATTATTATTATTTTAAAAGATTTTATTTATTTACTTTTAGAGAGAGGGGAAGGCAGGGGGAGAGGGAGAGAAACAGCGATGTGCAAGAGATACATCGAATGGTTGCTTTCCGCATACCCCGCACTGGGGACTTGGCCTGCAACCCAGGCATGCGTCCTGACTGGGAACCAAACCTGCAGGCTGGTGCTCAATCCACTCAGCCACACCAGCCAGTGCTATGCTTTATTATTTCAAGAAAGGTAAAAATGCAACTAAAATGCAAAAAAAAAAAAAAAAAAAAAAATTTTTGCAGTATATGGAGAAGGTGCTGTGACTGATCGACTGTGTCAAAAATGGTTTGCGAAGTTTCTTGGCCCTACTGACGTTTTGGCCACATAACTCTGTACTGTGGGGTGTCCTATGCATTGCAAGATGTTTAGCAGCACCCCTGTCCTCTATTCACTAGAAGCCAATTGTGGGAGATAGCCACCATACTCAAAATCTCCAAACAATGAAGTTATTGGTGAAAATGAAAAATGTGCCTTCTATTTTATGGAAAAACTAAATAGATTTTTTTGCCAATCCAATATTTGATGAATGAATGAGAAGATATGAGTGTAACAGACTGTGGAATGTAAGCATACAGGAAAAAACCCAGACCATTAGTGGACTCTTATCCAACATGTGGATTATCTTTCTAAGTGCTCCTTTTTCTCCATCTTTCTGCTGTCCATTTTGAATGCCCCTTTCTTCCTCCTTCTCTCCCTTCCTCGCTAGCATTTTTACTATAGTGGGAATAGAGAAATAAAGGGGCTAAGATCCTACCCACGCTTCAAGGCCCTCTGAAATGCTGATTCCACGAAAACTTTACTGATACCAAAGTCTTTTCAAGCCCTATCTTTTTATGGGCCTTGGAACCCATTTTTAAATTTAGAGTACCATACACACATACACTTTTCTCATCCTAAATCTTAGATTGGAAGTTTTTTGAGGGCAAAAAAGTGTTTACCTTTCAATTGCCCATACAGCTTTGCATAATGTCTTTTTAAAAAATACTTTATTGTTGTTTTATTACAGTTGTCCCAATTTTTCCCTCTTTGCCCTCCTCCCACCGTCAGTCCCCACCCTGCTGTCCATGTCCACGGGTCATTCATACGTGTTCTTCGACTCGTCCCTTCCCTGTCTTTCCGTCTCCTCAGGCAGCTGTCAGACTGTTCCATGTTTCCATGCCTCTGATTCTATTGTGCTCATTAGTTTTTGTTCATTAGGTTCCTCTCAGTAAATAAACAAATGGAAGTAGATGCCCTCATCATTTTCTCTCAAACAAGTCTTGAATGAGAAGGCAAAAGCTATTATTTACCAAAATGAGGTTTGGTAAGTAATCTTAAGGCAATTAATCTACTTCATTCCTGACTTCACTGGTAGAATTAAGAATCTACCGCTTTAAGAGTTAAGGGACTAGTGGCTACTTCCAGTCAAGATGGCAGCATAGGCAGACCTGGTTCGCCCCTTCTCACAACCACGTCAAAATTACAGCTAAAATAGAACAGTCATCACTCAGAACTGTCAGAACCTGAGCTGAATGGAAGTCTGACAACTATGGAATTAAAGAAACCACATCCATCTAGACTGGGAGGAGGGGCACAGACATGGAATGGGCTGGTCCCTCACCCACGGGTGGTGGATAAAAATTCAGGAGGGATGTCTTGGTAGCAAGGCGTCCCAGCTCCCCACCAAGACCACCAGCCCAGGGTTCCAGTGCCAGGAAGATAAGTTCCCACAACTTCTGGCTGCAAGAACAAGCAGGGATTGAGTCGGTGAAAGAAACTGCTGGAGCCCCGAGCAGTTCCTCTTAAAGAACCCACACATGGACTCACCTATTCAGACTCACTCCCTCTGAGCTCCAGCACCAGGTAGCAGCATGAAAGGCAGCAGCGGCATAAAGGGAGAAACTCAAGTATCTGGCATTGGGGTAAGCAGAGGCCATTGTCCCTTTGCTAAACCCTCCCCCAACAGAGCTGGTAAGCTGGTGTCATATCTGAGACTCCATCAATGTGGCTAACACTGTTGGACCCATCTTGGAGATCACCAGAGACTCTGCTCCACCCAAGCTGCCTTCCCATATGAATGGTTTGTCTAGGCTCATGCTTCACACACAGGGGTGTCCAACCTGTGCCGTGCATGTGGCCCAGGATGACTATGAATGCAGCGCAACACGAATCGTAAATTTACTTAAAACCGTTTATTTGCCCATCAGTTTTCATTAGTGTTTGTGTATTTAATGTGTGGCCCAAGACAACTCTTCCAGTGTGGCCCAGACACGCCAAAAGGTTAGACACCCACTCCTGTTTCCTAAATCCTCTCAAACAAGCAACAGCTGGCCTCAGTGAGCCCCAGGCCCTGCACTAGCAGTAGCCAGCCTAGATTCACAGCTTGGCTTCACCTGGGAATCTCCAAGCCCAACACAAGTAGCAGCCATCTCAGATGGCTTTATACCTCAGGCAGGGTGACTCTGGGCAAAATACAGGTAGAGGAAGACTTTGGCCTGTACAACCCGGGAAATCCCAGAGCCTTCACACTCAGTGGACAGCTACCAACCATGTTGGAGTACCACCTGCACAGCTGATCCTCCATGGAGGGTGGAGGTTGGTGGTTCATGGTCATAGCCAATCCTTGCAGCTGACCGGCCTGGGTAAATCCCTCCTATTGATCTGCCAACAGCAACAAGTGTCAACTACAAGAGGAGGGTGTACTGAGTCCACACAAAGGGTGCACCCTGAGTACCCAGTTTGAGTGATAGGGGAGGCTGTGCCACTGGATACTGTAAGACGCCTACTACATTAGGCTATACTACCAAGACACAGAGGCAAAGCAGCTCTACCTAATACATAGAAACAAACACAGGGAGGCTGCCAAAATGAGGAGACAAAGAAACATGGCCCAAATGAAAACACAGATCAAAACTCCAGAAAAAGAGCTAAGTGACATGGAGATAAGCAGTCTATCAGATGCAGAATTCAAAACACTGGTTATGAGGATGCTCAAGGAACTCGGTGAGGACCTCAGCAGCATAAAAAAGACCCAGTCAGAAATGAAGGATACACTAATTGAAATAAAGAACAATTTACAGGGAAACACCAGTACAGAGGATGAAGCTGAGACTCAAATCAATGATTTGGAACATAAGGAAGCAAAAAACAACAATGCAAAACAACAAAAAGAAAAAAGAATCCAAAGAAATGAGGATAGTATAAACACCCTTGGGACAACTTCAAGAGGTCCAACATTGGCATCACAGAGGAGAACAGAAAGAGCAAGAAACTGGAAATCTATCTGAAAAAAACAGTGAAAGAAAACTTCCCTAATTTGGTGAAGGAAATAGACATGCAAGTCCAGGAAGCACAGAGTCCCAAAAAAGACGGATGCAAACAGGCCCACTCCAGGACACATCACAATTAAAATGCCAAAGGTGAAAGATAAAGAGAATCTTAAAAGCAGCAAGAGAAAAGAAGTTAGTTACCTAAAAGGGAGTTCCCATGAGACTATCAGCTGATTTTGAGAAATTATCAAAGTTTCTCAAAAGAAACTTTGCAGGCTAGAAGGGATTGGCAAGAAATATTCAAAGTCATGAAAAGGAAGGACCTACAGCCAAGATTGCTCTACCCAGCAAAGCTATCATTTATAATCAAAGGACAGATAAAGAGCTTCCCAGACAAGAAAAAACTAAAGTTCATCATGACCAAACCATTATTATATGAAACCCCCAACAGAGCTGGTAAGCTGGTGTCATATCTGAGACTCCATCAATGTGGCTAACACTGTTGGACCCATCTTGGAGATCACCAGAGACTCTGCTCCACCCAAGCTGCCTTCCCATATGATCTCCTGGGGATCACGAACCACTTAAGAGTTAAGAAAAAACTAAAGTTCATCATGACCAAACCATTATTATATGAAATATTAAAGGGACTTACTTAAGAAAAAGAAGATCAAAACTATGAACAATAAAATTGCAAAAAATACATATCTATCAACAATTGAATCTGAAAAACAGAGTAAGCAAACAAGAAGAACAGAGACAGAATCATGGATACAGAGAGTGCTTTGATGGTTGCCAGAGGGAAGGGGGCTGCTGGGGAATGGGTGAATAGCTGAGGGGATTAAGTACCAATACAGACAACAAGTGCTGGTGAGCTTGTGGAGAAAAGGGAACCTTAGTACATAGTTGGTGGGAATGCGGACTAGTGCAACCACTGTGAAAAACAGCATGGAATTTCCTCAAAAAAAAAAAAAAAAAAAAAAAAAAAAAAAAAAAAAAAAAAAAAAAAAAAAAAAAAAAAAAAAAAAAACAACTAAAAATGGAACTGCCTTTTGACCCATCAATTCCACTGCTGGGATTATATACCCCAAGAATCCTGCAATACTAATTTAAAAGAACCTATGCACCCCTATGTTCATAGCAGTGTTACCTACAATAGCCAAATGCTGGAAATAGCCTAAGTGCCCATCAGTAAAATAATGGATCAAAAAAATGTGCTACAGTTACCCAATGGAATAGTACGCAGCAGAAAGAAAGAACTCCTACCCTTCATGACACCATGGGTGGAACTGGAGAGCATTATGCTAAGTGAAATAAGCCAGGCAGTGAAAGACAAATACCATATGATCTCATCTTTAAGTGAAACCTAATCAACAAAACAAACGAATGAGCAAAAAAGAACCAGAGACATGGAAATAAAGAACAAACTGACAGTGACCAGAGGTGGAGGGAAAGAGGGGAAAAGGAGGGGAACATGATGTACAAAGGACCCATGGACAAGGACAATGGGGTGGGGACTGTCTTTGGGAACAGGGGTTGGATAGGGCAGGGGAGAGTCATGGAAGGGGGGGGAATGGGGACAACTGTAACTGAACAACAACAACAAAAAATAAGTTTAAAAAAATTAACAATGGTGGAGGGATTGCCTGAGGGAGTGGGTGCTGGGTGGAGGGAGGCAAAGGGGGAAAAATCAGGACAACTGTAATAGCATCATCAATAAAATATAATTTAAGAAGAGAGTCAAGGGACTGGCCCTGACCAGTGTGGCTCAGTTGGTTGGGCACTGTCTTGCAAAGCAACAGGTTGCTGGTTCAATTCTTGGTCAGGGCACATACCCAGGCTGTGTGCAAGAGGCAACCAATTAATGTTTCTCTCCCCCTCCTTCTCCCTCCCTTCCCCTCTCTCTGAAAAATAAATAAAATCTTAAAAAAAAAAAAATAGCCAAGGGACTACTCTTTTCCTTAGTATTGCTAAAAGAATTGTCTAAACACCCTTTAGCAATTCCAAAAGGCCCAAGTGAACAATCCCAAGGTCTCCAAGTTTGAAACCATAAAGAGAAGTACAATCAGGGTACTGACAAGACAGAAGGAACAGTGGCTGTCTCCTGGGGATCACGAACCACTTAAGAGTTAAGAAAAGCCAGATGGGACGGCCAGTGCTGTTAGTAAAGCTCAAAGAGCTCCACAGACAGCAATGCTTAATTGCACAAAAAGTCAATTATGCTAAGTTCTTCTTTCATCATCTGTATTTCACATGTGTTTGCAACCAACTACTTGTACCAATTAAAAACAGTTGTTCTTCTAATTACATGGGGGAAAGCAGGTGCCCAGGCCTGACTTTCTGAAAGCCAGCACATGTGTAGAGAACAGGGCAGAAACAGAGCATGCGCACATTGGCAGGCCCCTGAAAATGCACTCACAGCTGTTTCCAGCACACTGGCAGTGGGGGTGGCTGCAGGGACTTGGCAGTGAAACTGCATGTTTTGCCCTCCATTCAGGGAAACATTTGTCATGTAACTTCCCCCTCTTAAACTACAGAGAGGAGAGCAACTTTCATGCAAAAACAACATAACCAACCATTCAGAAAGCACCAGAGAAAGACAATGTCTTGGTCTAAGGAGTTTTTCAGAAGGAAGTTAAAACACAGAAGTTTTCTTAATGAGGAATAACAATCACTAGTGGCTACTGGGTACCCTCACAATATCCCTAAGAAGGTAGACATTACTATTGATATTGTTAATGTTCTTATTTTACAGATGAAGAAACAGAAGGTGGCAAGATTAAATAATTTTTTCCAAAGCCTCCAACGAGAAGATGAATGGATCAGGAATTTTTTTTTTTTTAAGATTTACTTATTTTTAGAGAGAGGGGAAGGGAGGGAGAAAGAGAGGGAGAGAGGCATCAACGTATGGTTGTCTCTTGCGCATCTCCCACTGGCCTGCAACCCAGGCATGTGCCCTGACTGGGAATCAAACCGGTGACCCTTTGATTTGCAGGCTGGCACTCAACCACTGAGCCACACCAGCCAGGGTGGATCAGGAATTTAAACCCAGGCCTACCAACTCAATTACACCATGGTTCTTTCCATAAGTAGGAAAGCCTTTGAGTAGAGGCTTGTCTCAGGGGAAGCAACTCTGTGAAAACTCTAAAGCCCTTCCCAACAAGAACTAGGGGAATGGGAAGGAGAAGGCGATGCGAATATTTTCCAGAGACACCCATCTCCACCACACGTTGCCAAATCCATTACTTCCATCCTAAGTTACTAGGGAGAAAATGCTTTGAAAATATGGATCTATGGGCACCGGTCTTATTATACACGTAACAATAACGATGTCTTACACTTGAAAGCACACAATTTTCAGAAAGTATCTAAGACTGTTAAACCATCTTGTGATTTGAGGCAGTGGGGGCAGAGGCAATTTTACAGAAGAAACTGAGGCTCAGACAACTGCTGTTGTATAATCTGCCTAGACTGAATCGCTGAATCGACTAGTTGGTAGCAGCACAGGACTTGAGACTAGGTATGATTTTAAGCCTAGTGCTCCTTCCAATATACCACACTGACTCTATACATCACTGGTGATCTCTTTATTTTACTTTCAGAATTATCCTGTAAAAACAGATGCTCTTCCTACCTACTTCAGAGCTGTGAAACATATTCTGATGGGTTTTTTCTTCGCCGCAGCAAAACTGGCAGTTCTATTCTTTTCTCTAATTTTTAAAGATGTTTTTAGAAATAACTTATTTGACATCAACTAAAATAGCAAGCCTAATCTTGCCAGGTAGCAAGTTCTATGATGGGCTTTAGATCTTACTTCTCAAAATGATTTTCTCAGCCCACTTGGAAGCTCAATGAGAATTACTTAGCCAATTCTTTAAGTCAGTACTGTTAATATAATAAATACATTTCATCTCTTTTCTGTTTATATAATAAACAAATTTATCTCTCTGGAGTGTGTGTAGCGGAAAAAAAAATTTCCCCCAGTGACTGTCAGTCTTTCTGAACAGAAGGGTGAAGAAAAATATACCCTTGATTTTGGCTCACACTCAGGACTTCTTTCCATATAGTTCTCTTAGCATTTGGCATACCCTATGAAGCATACAGCAGGTATTCAATAAATGTTGATTGCTTATCATCTGATTATGCAATTAAGGCATATAACAGCAAGCCAGTTTCCTTCCCTGTAGTAGACTGCCTTAATATCTTAGGTTCAACTGGCATGCCTAGAGAGCAAACTCAGCCTCATTCCATATTGTTTACGTCAAAGAGACAGTAGATTAGATTAGAAATTTCCAGACAAGACTTTTCGTCATCTAAGCATTCAAAGGTAGAATCCAAGAACTACATCTAGCCCTCATGTTATGTTTGGCTTGCTGAACCTTGCTGAATATTTTTTGAACTATGAATTGCCAACATTGAAAAACAGAGATTACATATAAAAATGAGAAGTGCTAAGTATCCCTGAAGCCAGGATGAAGGGCAGGGCTATAAACAGAATTCGTGCAAGCCTGTATAAAGAGCAGTTTCACCATCACACCCCTCCCCCAGCACACAAAGCCAGGAAACTACCCCCTCCCCACACACAAGCAGAGGTGTAGGGGTTGCCAACCAAAAGATATTCTGGACTGGGAACGACAGGCACAGCTGAGGGTGGGAGTAACGAAAACCTGTGTATAAATGTGAGATCCCCGGTTCTATTCCCCTAGCTGGCTCTTGTCTTGGTACCATAACTCAACTGCCAGGTAAACACACTCCTGACAGAGATCAAAGATTCCTATTCAGGGGAACTGGCTGATTTCAATGGTAGAAAGCCAACTGACAATGGCCAAAACTGAAAATTCAAAAATATGTGTATGTTACAGGAAGAAAAAGAAACTGTTGCATTAAAAAAAAAAGAAAAAAGCTTTGTATGTTATTTGACTTAAAATTTACGTACCTGTATTACTTTAATAACAAAAATACAATACTTACCTATAAAAATAGTAAAAGAAATAAAAAAAACAAGGAAGGACAGAAAAAAATATATGAACAAGAAAAAAGAAAAAAATGTGGGTAAGCTGTCATAATAGTGGCAGGAAGGCTGAATCCTCAAATGAGCAAAGGTTGGCTAAAAATAACCCAAAAAGGTACTTTGGTTACATGCAGAGCAAGATGATGATCAAAGAGACAGCCTCACTGTGATAGACTGATGATGTAATTTTAAGGGTAACACAGAGAAAACATCCCCTTCAACTACCAGTTAGTGAATCTAACAAGAGAGATAATCATAAGGTCCTACCCTTGTGTACAATGAAAGCCAAGCACCAAATAGAGGATGGAGAGCCAGGACCAACCGCAGCCCATGTGGAAACCAGTGGGTTTCCAGCCAACTCTACGTAGGAGCGGTCATGGGTTCTGTCTTCCAAAAACAGCTTATGTGATCCTGAGTGTACTTTCTGAAACACCATGTGGCACACTTAAGTATCAAGGAACCAAAGATTTTCTCAGGTCTAGTCAGTCTACATCTGTTGAACTTACTCAGTTAATCCTTAAACAGAGGTAGAATAAGAATCTAGAGGAGAAACCAGTACATCTAGGAAACTGACATCATTTTTTTTTTTTTTTGAAGTACCGCTAAATAAACTTGGGGCTGCTATCTCTGGAGGAGATGGAGAAGGGAACATGAGCACTACCGTCAAAAAGGGTAAAAGGCTGTTGGAGGAAGAATGGTAATAAGGCCCTTCTGAGTAAGCCACTACTCAGAAAATTGTGGAGACCCCCGACTTGGGCCTGACACCCATGCAGTACTTGAACACCTGTCATGTTTTCATTTTTGTTAAGAAAATGTTATTTCTACTGTGACTTATTCTTTGACCATGGTTATTTACTAACTTTTCTTATTTTTTTTCATTTGAGGAATTTTAAAGAGATTTGGAAACAAGAATAAAATGTATAGCTTACTGAAGTTTTATGAGGTGAACACCCTCATAACTAACACCCAGGTCAAGAAATGGAGTTTTCCTGGTCATTCAGATGCCCCTATGTGCCTCATTCCAACTACAACCCCTTCTGTCCCCCTAAAGTAACCATTATCCTGACTTCTGTCTTACTCACTTCTCTGCATTTTAACACGATTTTATTTATCCAGGTGTGCATTCCTAAGTATTTTAGTTTTGCCTGTTTGTTTTGATATGTCTCTTAAGTGTCTTAAACAACAGGTTTCTTCCTGTCCACCCTTCTTTTCCATTAGAATGCACCTGTTGAAGAACACAGGTCTGATCATCACAAACAGTACCATACGCCCCTTGACTTCTGTACTTTCTGCAAACTGAAAGGTGGGTCCTGAGGTCTGATCAGATTCAGGTTGGTTTATTTTGCAAGACTATGGGTAGTGCTGTTTTTCCATCAGGAGGCACACAATGTCTAATGGCCTCTCTTTTTGTGATGTAATCCATAGTAGGTGTTCAATATCTAGATGCATTAATTCATTGAGGGCTGCTAAATGGTTATGTTAAAATTCTATAATTTCTTTTAAAAAATGTCTTTGTTTTACTTACATTTTTGAAGGATATTTTCCCTGGATATAGAATTCTGGGTCGGTTTTTTTTTTTTTTTTTTGAGGGAGGGAGACAGAGAGGGAGTGAAACAGCAACGTACGGTTGCCTCTCACATGGCCCCTCACTGGGGACCTGGCCTGCAACTCAGGCATGTGCCCTGACTGGGAATCGAACCAGCGACCCTCTGGTTCCCAGCCCGTGCTTAATCCACTGAGCCACACCAGCCAGGGACCTGAGTCAGTTTGTTTTAATTCTTTAAGCACTTTAGACATATTCTATTATATTCTGACTTCCATAATTTGGCCATCAATCTTCTTTTTGCTTATTTATAGGTAATCTGTCCATCTCCTCAGGTTGTTTTGGCCTTCTCATTATCTTTTGTTTTCAACAGTTTAACTTACCATGTGCCTAAGTGTGTTGTATTTATCCTACTTGTGGTTACTGAGTTTCTTGAATCTGAGAATTGGTGTATTTCATTTGTCTTGGAAAATTCTTTTCTCTTCATATATTGCTTCTGCTCATTTTCTCTCTTATCCCTCTGGGACTTCAATTTCATATGTTAGATCATCTGTGTTCCACTTGTCTCTTACATGCTCTGTTCTGCTCTTTCCATTCTCTTTTCTCATTGTCCTACAGTTTGGTTATCTTTTATTGGCTTGTCTTCTATTAACCACCAAACCTGTCCTCTGTACATTAAACCCTTCCAATAAATTCTTAGCTTTAGACATTTCAGTTTTAGAATGTCTACATTTTGTTTCCTAAATAAATTCTAATTCTATTGAAATTCTCTATCTTTTCATCAATTTAGCCCATCTTTTCTTCTACGTTCTTTATCATATATATAATATTTAAAATCCCTATCTATTAATTTAAGTATCTGCATAAAATTGTGGGTTGGCTTCTACTGATTTTCCCCCTCTCAGTTACTGGCCACATTTTCATGCCTCATAATTTTAAATTGTATTTTGGACAATGAGTACAAAAGAACAATAATACTGAGTTGTCCCCTCCAAACTCATGCTGAAGCCCTAACCCCCAATGTAACTGTAGTTGAAGATGGCGCATTTAAGGATGTAATTAAGGTTAAATGAAATCGTAAAGGTAGGATTCTAATCCACTAATACTGGTGACCTCATAAGAAGAGGAAGGGACACCAGGGATTTGTATGCACAGAGAAAAGGCCATGTGAGAACACAGTGAGATGCAGTAATCTGCAAGCCAAGAAGAACCCTCAGGAGAAACCAAACTCGTCAGCACCTTGATCTTGGACTTCTAGCCTCCAGAACTGTGAGAAAATATACTTCTGTTTTTAAGTCACCCACTCTGTGGGATTTTGTTATTGTAGCCCTAGCAGACTAATTACAGAGACCAAAAGTTGATTTCCTCCATACAGCAGGTACCCATTCCACTCTTGAGAAAATAAGGTAAACAGCGGATCATCTTCAATCCAATCAGTAGGAACTAGGGCAGGGCTGGGTTGGTTCTTTAGCTACAATAAGTCTACTTCTGGCTTCAGCGGTAAGACCTGTAGAGTGTTTATGACAGCTGTCTTCCTCTACTTGGTATCCGTGTCCTGAGAACCAGGAGATGGCGGGATATTTCACCTTTCTGGTCCAGCGCCATTCTCGAGCGCAGCCCTCTTGGGCTTTTGATGGAAAGTCTTTGTTCTCCTCTGCTCAGAATGTTTTTTTCCTTTGGGGGTCTTAAGCTTTGCTCTTTATCCTCCTTTTCCATGTAGGTTCAAAACCTGACCAACGCCCTGTGGGACTGTCTCCTAAGCATTGTATTGTGTTGGCCAAAAAGTTCGTTTGGTTTTTTCCATACCATGGCTCTAGTAGTGCTTAGTTGTCTTTAACTTCATTCAAAACAATTTTGTTAGATTGTATTGTGACAGCTGTCATATCAGCATGTATTAAAAAAACAACTTATCAAAATTGGTGAATTTTTGTGTAATCATTTTAATACTGAAAATGGAAGAAAATATGCAAATTATGCTCTATTATTTCAAGAAAGGTGAAAATGTGACCGAAATGACAAAAAATAAAATTGTTCAGTGTATGGAGAAAGTGCTGTGACTGATCGAACGTGTCAAAAGTGGTTTGTGATGTTTCATGCTAGAGATTTCTTGCTGGACGATTCTCCACGGTTGGGTAGACCAGCTGAAGTTGATAACGATCAAATCAAGGCATCAACTGAGAACAATCAACGTTCTACCACATGGAAGACAGCCAACATACTCAAAATATCCAAATCAATAAAGGTATGAGTAATATGAAAAAATGTGTCATTCATTTTTTGGAAAAAAATAAACAGACTTTTTGGCCAACCCAATATTACTGTGGGAATTTCATTCTACCTTTCCGGCCCAGCCCCCTGGTTGCCAGTGCAACCCCAGCCCCAAGCAAGTATGGCCATCAAAAACTGATTTCTTTTGACCCCAGCAGAGTCTGTTCGTGGCAGCCCAATCTGCAGCCCATGCACAATGCCCCCAGGAAAGCAAAGGGCCGGCACCTTGTGCTCAGCTAGGAAGGGCTCTTCTTCCCTCTTCAGAACTTCACCCCTTAAAATTTCAATCTAATTTTTATGAAAACTCTATCATAGTTTCATCAACAAAAATATAAATACAAATTTAAATTTTTCTTTATGTACTGTGACTTTAAGGTTCGAACTATTAAAACTTTTGCCTTGGATTAGAGTTAACATTATGATTACTGGAACATAATTGATCAAAATAAATTTCTAGTAAAGTTTTATAAAAACATTACATATAAACAAGACATTTATTATAAATTCATAAGAAGACAAAGGAGGAAATACGAGGGGTTAATTTTAGCTCTGTGATTAAAGAGTGCATCAGACATTTTGGCACCTCGTTGGTTTCTACATCTCAGGGCAATGCACCATGCTAAATTTCAAATAGTCAGAAATTTGTGGAGTATTTTTGGTTTTCTGATTTTTGTTGCTGTTTTTGTTTGTTTGTTTTCCTGTAAAATGAGAGGACAAAGGGACACGGGAGGTAAAAAAAGGAGAATCGGTCCCTTCTTAGGGATGTTGGTTTTATGAAAGAATACATAAGGAATTTAAGAATCTAGAAATGGATTCCTTTAAACCAGCTGCACCTATACAACCCTGGCGAAGTCCGGGTACCCATTTCCCAGTTTTAACGCTGGAATGCTAAATCAGCTATCAGGTGCTTGCCAATCCAGAGATTACATAATCATCTACTGACAAAGTCAGCTGAACAGTAGCTCATACTTTAAGTCAGAACAGAAATCAACAGGAAGAGGAAAATATCAGCAATACTACTGCTAATTCTTTCCCCCTTCTCTGTTTATACAAATATGAAAAAGATTCCAGAGAACAGTTGGGAAAAGGGGGTTATCCACTTTCTATTTTAAAGACACATTGACTTAATAATTTAAAGCTTTTCAAGACCTGGTAAAAGATACAATTAAGCCCAAAGATTATTTCTCAGCTAATCAACCAAGAATTTATGGGGGTAGGAGACTTAATGCAGAACGACCTCTATTGCTGGAACATCACTTTTGGTTCACATAGATGATGCTGCCCCATCTGGTTGTGCTCTCAAAGGTAAGCTGATTCACTCATGCTTTCCAAATCCCAGCAGGGGAAAAGCCTTTTGCAACGTGTTTAGTAACTAGATCACAGCAACAGGATAGTTACAGCAACAGGATAGTTACACCAAAGCTGGGCCTCAACAAGTTTTGAAAGGCAAATGTAGGTAACAATATTGTTAATTCAGCAACACACGAGCCAACAACTTCCCTAAACTGAGCACTAGACACATTCTGTACAATATACATTTAGTACAGCCCTCTATAATTTTCCCAATGCCCATTTTCCAGTTTGATACTATGTATAACGCAGGACTGATGTCTATATTAAGCTGTCCTGAGAATAAAAAATATACATTTTTCTACCAGAAGAAAGCAACCAGTGCAACATGTAACTAAGCATGTGAGGTCACTATTATTAAGAATAAAGAATGATCTGCCCTGGCCAGGTAGCTCAGTTGGTTAGAGTGTCGTTCCAATAAGCCAAGGTTATGAGTTCGACCCCTGGTCAGGGCACATACAAGAATCAACCAATGAATTCATAAATAAGTGGAACAAATAATTGATGTCTTTCTCTCTCAAATATCAATAAAAATCTAAAAAATATATTTTTAAAAAAGAAGAATGATCCACGCTATTTGAAACCTCAGCTGGCCTAGATCCAAATTTATGGAAAGCGGCAGGGTTTTTTTCAAAACACTTATAGAGAAAATGCAGAAATATTTCCTCGTAATTTCTTTGATGTCTAGGGTCAGCCAAACCCCAGGGAATGCATCAGTCAGTCAACAAAGAAAAATTTCACTTTAGTTAACATCACCAGGGAGGCCAAAGGAAGAGGCCCTAACAACTATGTGTAAAGTAATAAGCATGAACATGCAGATAAATAATAAAGGAAAAGCATATAAAAGCAAGATAAAAAATTCCAGGTGTGAAATAGGAGAGAGAAAAATGGACATAAAGGGGATCTATGAAGTCTAAAAAGAAATTCATAGAAGGAAAAAAAACTGAGCATCATTATGTTGGATATAGTTATATATGAGGTTATAGTTAAATCTGGTTCTAATTTTTATTTTAAAATTTCCTTTGGTCACTTTTCTGATAAACTTATTATGTTGAAAGAGAACTACCTTCCTCTATTGCTACAGATCTGTCCTTTCAGAGCACAGCAGCCGAAGGCCAGCAGAGCCAACGTCAGCCGTGGGTTCACACTGGGATATACTCACCTGCTTCCGGATCTGCAGGAATCTTCCACATGTACAGATTGAAGTCATCGGAGCCTGAAAGGATATACTGTTGGGACAAAAAATTTATTATTTATATATCAACTGATTGATAATATATGTATATTTATTTACCTACACAGAGAAAGCTTTTTAAAAAATAAACAAGACAAATGGAGATATATTCATAAGGCACCACACAGCAAACACCCTCTTAAAAGTATTTGCAAATCAAAAGGGTCCTTGGCTAAAACTTAGCAACAACAAACCTGATTCAAAATGGTTGAAGGACTTGACCAGACATTTCTCCAAAGAATATATACGAATGACCAATAAACACATGAAAAGATGTTCAACATCACTAATCACTAGGGAAATAAACATAAACACCACAATGAGATCCTACTTCACACGCATTAGAATGGCAATACCAAAAAACAAATGGAAAACAAGTGTTGGAGAGGATGCAAAGAAATTGGAACCCTTTTGCATTGCTTTTGGAACTCTATAATGGTGCACCCACTGTGGAACACAGTATGGCAATTTCTCAAAAAGTTAAACATATAACTACCATATGACCCAGCAGTCTTAGTAAGTATATATCAAAGAATTGCAAGCAATGACGAGACA
>PVJI01004196.1:0-111910 GCA_004026765.1 Micronycteris hirsuta | reverse complement strand
TGACATTTTGGCCAAATAATTCTTTGCTGTGGGGCTGTCTTATGCATTGGAAGATGTTGAGCAGCACCCCTGGCCTCTACCCACTAGAAGCCCAATAGCAGAATATAGCCGACATACTCAAAATATCCAAATCTATAAAGTTATTGGTGAAAACGAAAACTGTGTCTTTTATTTTATGGAAAAACTAAACGGACTTTTTGGCCAACCCAATGTAAGTTATATTTCTTTCCAACAATTCATCTGGTTTTAGAAAGGCCCTGGCCTGCTCACCATTTCTTTATTTCACTAAAACTACAATGGTTTCAACAGAAGTCTGTCTTTCCTTTTCTCTTCAAGTTCTCTTCCAGTGCAAGCAAGTTGTCAGAAGTCATATACAAATGTGGGAATAACTGGCCAACATCACACCAGAAAGAGCACTATACTTAATAGAGAACTATAGTTAAACTTGCTTCTGTTGCCTCCCAGCTGCCTAACAAGTATCATGACCATGGGCTTGCCAGACCTTGCCAATGCTTAGTCATGAACATGACCTGATAGGAAGAGTGAGATTTGAAAGGGTCAGTCTTACTAAAGGTATACAGAATGGTTTTCCACCAGAAGGAGGTATTCTGTTCCCAAAGAATGGAGGGGGAAATGCATGGGCTAAAAGAACAGATCCGCCATAAATTATGATAACAACAATAGAATTTGTTTTCTTTTCCACCTTGGATTTTATTGAGTGGCAGTTACAGTAGTGTTCTTGAGCTGGCTCACATGCACGTGGTTAGCTGGGGCCTAAGCTGGCTGTTGACAAAGCTGGCCATACAAGCTAAGGAAGTCAGGCAGGTGAGGGCCCTTTCAGCCTTCTCGAGCATCGAGCCAAGTTCTCATCAGTGCTAGCGTCTCTGGGATGATTGGGGACATTATCAGAGAAACAACACATGGGCACACATCTGGGCACCCACACTTTTAGCTTCAGATAAATCCATCCCCCACCTCCAATTCCAGTGTTGATCCACTACAAGGTAACTTTTTACTAGGATTTCTTCTTGGAGGAAAGTGACTTGGAAACATGGGGAGGTGGAAGGGAAGGAGGGAGGGGAAATAAGAGGGAATCTGCCCCCCACCAAAAAAAAAACCCCACTAAAGTTAATGAGGTGAATCTTATTTAAAGCATAAAGTCTGCTAGCTGACCAATCCACTCTGTAAGACAATTTTCTTCCGTGGGTTGACTTGGTCTTAATGAGCACTCGGCTCTTATACAAACACCTTATCAATATGCAGTTTGTCCATTGTCATTTCAGAGAGAGGGAGTATATTCTGGTGATAAAATTATTATACTCAATTGTCTCTTTTATTTATAATTAGCCTAGACCAGACAGAAATCAACTCTTATGTTCCCAGGAAGGTAAGAAAGAATGAGAATCTTCAAGCTCAATTACCGTACATGAGAAAAATATGTTTGTATTTATGTATCTATCTTCTTATCTGTATGTGTGCATATCTGTATCTGTGTATATGCATATATGTACACATGGAAACTATTACAAAGTTCATTCCTAATGATATAAAAGAGTTCAGAGCAGTCCTTCCCAAGATATGCCACTTTGCTGTCACGTGTCACTTCTGGTGTGTGGATACTTTAGAGCTGAAGGCAGTGGAGGCCCTGCAGGTTCAAGAGACACTTTCGTCTCTCCCTTAAAAAAATGTAACTGGGAGCCTTGCCCATAATAAACATTATTACCAGAATTAACATTGTATGACCTATCTTTATGACAAGACACACACCTAAACACTGAATGTCTGCTCTTCTTACAGTTCTGTGAATTACCCTCCCTCCCCTCTGAAATCGCAGGCCTCCTACCTCGTTCCTTAGCTCAAGAGGTCATTTCCCATCGGTCTCTGAACAGCTCGTGTATGCGGGATTTCTGACTCTCTCATGTATGCAGGGCTTTTGTAGAAACACATGTAACTAAATTTGGCTGTTTCTTTGTCTTTTTAATTAGTTTCATGTTGATCGCATTATTAGACCAGTCAAAAGGACCTAGAAGGGTAGAAAAAAATTTTCCTCCCCAACAAGATACTAGTAACATGCCTGTTAAGGCAACACTAAAGTGTTTTTACCTGCTCTCAATTAGTGTCTCTCTGGATATTCTAATAAATGTGATTTTTACAAAAAATAAAACTTTAAAACTTACTATTTCACATTGGTAGATCTACACATTTTTTCAAATAATTAATTTGCCTGCCTGGGAACAAAAGACAATGAAATAAAAAACTATGAGAAATAATTAATATTTAGTAATTAAAATAGTTAAAACTGAATATGTGATATATCCATTATTTTACTTCATAAAGCAATAGTTAATTGTAAATAGTTAAGTTAAAAGTTAATTTTAAAGAAGTTTAATTCTAAGGAATACATTTTAAAAGAGAGAACTATATTAAATTCAAAGCTTAGCTTACAGCCAACACCAAGTTATTTGTTGTAAGGTGCTTGACCTCTAAAATAAAGAGATGAAGTTTTATTTTAAAATATTCTGATCTATACAAGTGAGTTAAAGAACTATATCAGAGCCAAACAGAAAGTTGGAAGTGTCACACAGTCTCTGGACAGGATGAGGGGGAAGTTTCTTTTTCTTGCATAAACACAATACGCTTTAGACTCACGAGACCATAAGAAAAGAAGAACAGAGGCCTGCCCCTGAAGAAGTTCAGACAGAGCTGATCTATCCCCGATCTTAGTCCCACCCTCTCCTTTCTCTAAAATCAAACTTGGATCATGCTGACTCATAGATATCACTTTGAAATTTAAAAATATAAATAAATGCCATATTTGGCTCAGAAGTATGATCTTTTAATCTCTAAGATCTGTTAAACAGAGAAAAGAAAATATATGTATTTATATGGTCAGAAATTTAGATGGATACTCCTGAACATTCATTATTCTAAGATATTTCAATTACTTATCAGTAACATAGGATCAACCTGTCACCGCACAGACCCGTGAGAAGAAGGGAAAGCTGAGTAGCCAGTGGGCAAAGAGGGAGAGTTAGGGAGACAGCGAGAGACATCGCTAACAGTGACAGAAACCTGTGACCTTGTGACCTTGAAGCAAGGCCTAGATCACAAGTAATAAACAAACTTCAGTTCTAGTTCTCATTCTGTCTATTATAGCTCTATGATCTCAGGAATATTATTCATACAATCTTCAGATTCAGGTTTTATCATCTCAAAAAAAAACAAGAGACAATATTGGGCCACAATATGTAGACAGTATTTTGTGAAGTTCTAAGCCCTCCACAGACGCAAGCCTTGGGTTAGTGTTATTATCAAACGTCTACTAAATTCAACAAAACTTGGTTTAGAATATCATAATGACAATACAACTACCAGTAAACATTAGCCTGTCTAACACCATTTATGAGTTGCATGAATTCCTAACAGTGTAAAACCAAACCATAATGAAGGCATTGCTATGATTATTTCAGCTAAACAAGTTAGAATATTTCAAGTTTACTCAAATGGCTACGATAATACGGCAAATTAGGACTGACTGAATGTGTTCTGAAAGGCACAGTATTAGAAATACATAAAGTTCACTGCCTTGGAGCTAATCAAACAAGCATTGAACTTGCTTTCCACAAGAAAAAGTGTCCATTTGTAGGCATCATTGCTGCACTTAGTCTCCTCTCCATGCCCTTTTTCCCCAACTATCTCAGTGACTTCATACAAGGTTTTTAGGGACTCTCTATCTTCAGCTTCTTTGTCTGCACTTTGATTCTATGGACCTAAATGCTCTCATGACTTAATATTCTGTGATTCTCCCTTCTGTGTATTTTGCAGAGCTGACCTCACCCAGCTCCACACACAGGGTAAGGCATCCAAGGAGCACTCCCAGTAGACCCAGTCTCCTGGAGGAAGCCACTGACCTCTCCTTGTGCTTGTAATGTTACAGTCCCAATAACACCACTCTGTAAAAAATTTGGAACTCTTTAAAAATGACATACTTTAGTGTTCTAGTGTTTTACTTTTTGCTTATTATTAAGCACATGCAATAAATAATTTCTAATTCCATAAAGGAAAGTCTTCACCTACAAGAACAAAGAGCAGCTATTTGCCTAGAGCAACAGATGGGAAGAGATTGACTAACACAGGGTCAGGCAAACATTTTGGAAGGGATGGAAATTCTGCATTTTTATTATATTTGTGGTAACATGTACGCATTTCTCAAATCTCAAAAAACTATGCACACAAAATGAGTGCATTTTAGCAGTTGTTCTTTCCACGTCGATCAAATTGATTTAAAGAAGAAACAATTACCTACGGTACTGTCAGATAATTGTTATTGTTGTGCTGTTGCATTGTATTACCTTTAGATCTCTCCTTTGATCTGGGCAGTTTATATAAATAAAAATTGAAGATCATGCCCTCACTCATGCTCAAAGTCTGCTTGTCAGAGTATAAACTTATCAATAATATACTTATCAACCTCCCCAGCTTTTCATTAAAAGTACAATTCAATAATTAGTTTTCAGGTCAAAATTACTTAATGAGTGGATTCCTATGAAAAAGTGTAATATTATTACCTTTTTTTGCCCTGTAAGTCTGTTAAAATTAATAATTTCAATGTATGCAAATAAGTGTAAGTGCCTCAGAGAGCACTCGGTGTATTTTAGGTGTTCAGTAAGCATGTGTTGAATGAATGAACAAATACCACTATGCTGCCCTCTGGCCACATGCTTGAGTTCCTGGATAACAGGAGAGATCGAAATTTAAAATTTAGCATCTGATGATAATGGAGCAAAAGTCCCTGTTAGTAAAGGAGGGTCTGACCTATAAGAAGCTCTACAGAAAAATAGCTTGATATATTATATATGTAATAGCTAGTAGTATCTCCAGAACGCATTTCTCCCAAAGGGACTAACTTTGCTTCCTTTAGTTTCTTATTTGTACACTGATACCTTGGGAATTATATTATCTATTTTGCTTTGCATAACTTCAATTCCTTTCATATCCTTCCAGTCAGACCTTCTCTTAATCGTTGTCTCCTCAAATTGCACTGAGATCTGGGAATCCCCTTAAAATCTTTCAAAACATATCCTCAAATTTGTTATTAGCCCATAAAACGAATCATGGCATTGCTGTGAGCAGGTCCATGGATGAGTGGAGACACGTATTTATGTGTAATTGCACTCAATACCTTTTCTTGTGTCTTCTCTTTGCACACCGACCTTTCAGCCCATAGTTATCTAACAGTAAGTATTACACTGAAAGCCTGCAGGAGAGAAGTTTTCTGGCAGTTTTTTAATAGAGGGTGGAGCAAGTCTTGGTGTAGAGATTGAGAAGTATATTTGCCATGCTTATAGTAAATCTCAACTTCCTGTCTAACTCCCTCTTCAAAAGGATTTGGCTTTAAACACTAAATCTTTCAGCACACAAAAATGGAGAGTTCAGAGACACAGAAATTATGAAAATTGTGTAAGCACCACAAATTGAAAGAATTTCTATAATAATCAATCTGTTCATACAATGTTAGCCTTCCAATTTCTCCCATCCATAATACTAACAAGCCATACCTAAATGGAGTGGCCACTTGAAAATTGTATTTGTTAAAATGCATATGCTTAATATGTAGAAATATTTTAATACCAAAGACACTATTAAACATTTTAATACCAAGAACTAACATTTGTTGAATTCTTACTATTTTCAGACACTATTTTTAATGTTTTACATTCAATCTCCACGATAATTCCACAAGTTAGATATTATTACAAATTCCACCTTACTTCAGAGAAAACTGAAACTGTGTCAGGTGTAAATTATAGAACTTGGCTTCCACCCGATCAAAGGGCCTCTGGCCATCTTCACAGTGCTCTTTGAGAACTATCACTAAGATACAAACCAGACCTCATTACCGGATTGTCCACAATCATGCATTGCCCATCCCCACTTGCCATGTCCCCTGAATAAAGGGTAGACTTAGATTGTCATGCAAGCCTCTCTTATCTCCAGCCATTTCTCATCACAGACACTTCATTACAGGCAGTCTCATTTTCTCACTGCTGCCAAAGGCAAAGTGCTATGCTCTGCCCTTGTTTATTTAAACACAGACTTCAGTGTTACAATTATGCAGATTTATTTTTCTCAGTAATCAAAGTGGCAATGTTAAAATGGACTTAGGAAAGTCTCCAGAGATCACATATTATATATGCACAATTGTCCAAGAGGTGTATGGATACCTGCCATGAGCAACCCAATTTAGTTGTTGCTATGAAGAACCCTACTTGATATAATTTACCAAAAAAATGTAATTGCCCTGGCCAGTGTGGCTCAGTCGGTTGGAGTGTTGTCTCATAAAGCAAAAGGCTGTGGGTTCTATCCCCAGTCAGAGGACGTATAGGAGGCAGCTGATTGATGATTCTCTTTTCACTGATGTTCTTCTCTCTCTCTCTCTCTCTCTCTCTCTCTCCCTTCTTCTCTAACAGCAATGAAAAAAATATCACATGAGGTTAAAAGTAATTGTACATTTAAATGAAAAATAAAATATGGGTGAAATCACTGTACCAATCTGATGTTTAATATTATAAATAATATTAAAGTACATAAGATTTATCCTGTGCCAGGAAGAGTTTAAATGTTTTACATATATAACCTCATTTAATCATCTCAACAATGATTCCGACCTTTTTATTTTACAGAAGAGGACTCTGGGCTACATAAAGAGACAAAGAAGCTTGCCCAAGGTTTTGCAGCTGGAAAGCCAGAAAGCTGGAGTTTTCCCTTTGACAAGCTGACCCTTGCTTTTTTCTATGTACTTTATCATTCAGCCACGTTGCCTCTTCAGGGGACAACATAATGTATAGAGTTTTCTAAAAAGTGATGTCCATGTACTAGGGGTTTGACATTTAAGTAACAAATAAACTTTCCTAGAATACTAAACCTTTCACTATCGATAACAAATTTAATTCAACTGCCAGGAAAGCCAAGCCAAGACACTCCACCCTGGGTGAGTGGCGGCCAAGAAATGGATACAGGAATGTTTGGGTGCAGAGAGTCAGGGTCGGGTGGCTGCAGTTTGAGTTCTGAGGGCCCCAGTGAGTAGGGCTAAAGTATGGTCCAAGCTTACAGGTGGGGGCATGGATCACCGAGGGCAGAACAGGGCAGGGATTGCAGAAAGCATTCCATCCAAGTGAGGAACCGTGAGATGCATTGTTCCACTTTTAAGCTGCCAATTTTTAAAAGGTAGGCATGAGTTAAGATAGCATCATAGGAAACAAAAGTGTCTGGATATGAAAAATTTGTGGATTTACACAGCTATATTCTTGGGGTATCGTTAGTTGATTTCCAAGAAAAGACCATCCTGGTCTGAGAGGCTTTCTTGGACCAACCGATTGTTCCCGACAGTGCAGCACCCCAGAACAAGCCGGACACAGACAGGATGGTGACAGCACAGCATTCGTCTCTCACGGGGCATCCCAGAGAGTCTGTGAGTCTAGAGGCAAATAGACATGGTTCCACCAAAGCTCTTCTTCCTGAAAACTAGAAGACCTTACGCAAGTTAACTACCATCTGCAAAATGGTTGTAAGAGGACCTGTATTACAGGGATGGATAAAATTATGAATAATCTTTTGGAGTATAAATTGAACATTGAGCTCTTCTAGGTAGCTGTAATAAATTGGATCAGCAAAAATCTAGCTAAAATCAACATTCTTACCCTTGCCTAATGATAAGAATTCAAGTTAGAAAAATTTAAGTATACTGATAGTTTTAGAAAAAAATGATGTCATTTTCCTGCTGAATTCCTTTTATCTCATTGTTCTGGGAACTCTGTAGAGTTTATTCTTAATAAATATATTAAGTTAATTTATTAATTAACTTGAGCCAAGTGTAATTAGTGAATATACCATATTTTCGGACTATAAGACGCACCGGACCATAAGATGCACCTAGGTTTTAGAGGAGGAAAATAGGAAAAAAAAATTTTGAAGCAAAAAATGTGGTAAAATATTTTACCTGTTCTTGCCTTCTGTGACCCCACTCCACTTCCGCACCCCCCATTTTCCTCCCAAATTTTTGGGGAAAAGTGCGTCTTACAGTCTGAAAAACACGTAAGAGTAAATTCACTAAAATTTCACAGACATTCCTTAATCTAGGAAAGATGTTGTTAATCTGAGTATCACTTTTTTTTTGACATGAATATTCTGTTGATTCACAGACACTTTTATCAGTGTGTCATCCGTATGGGTTTATTTAGAGCTTAATCCAAAATCTCTAGTTAGCAAGTGTCTTTATTCCTGAAAGATAAGAAATAATTCTTTCCCATCTCTGATTCTCAGCCACAGGAAGAAGGTAAAACTAATGGAAGGCTTTACATAAAAGCAGCCACCTGTGAAGGAGGTATTGTCAACTATACCAAAGATATTTGTCTCCTAAGAAACTACTTTCGTTAGTGCTACTACTGAAGGCAATGAATTAACATTCATATAATTTTTATTTTATATTATATTAGAAGGGATCCAGAAGGTAGTAAAAAATAATCATTTACAATAGAGTTCCTCAAATATTGATCTGCAGATGTCCTGTATCATATCATGCGGAAAACCAGAGAATTGTATAGAATGACAAAATCTCCAAGAAGGTAGCCCCCTCACTTTCATGTTGACTCTGTGGGATTTGTTACTGCTTTTCTCCCCTGACAATGCCCCGCATTGTAGTCGGACATATAAGAGATCCTTGGTGTTAGCTCCCCTTTTTACTTTAGCTCTTTCAATAGTGGCCAATCATTCTCTTCTCCTGAATGGAGTATCTCCTGACTCAAAATACATAGAGTGGCTCCCGCTTTCCTGATGGAATCTAAACTGATATGGTTTGGTAGGAGAGAGAGGAAGAGAAATTAAACATTTTCTCTTTTTTTTTATTATCGCTGATAACAAAATCTCTTTTTCCTTTTTTTTATGGTGGGAGGTCTCCACTGTGTATCTAAGAGCTGATGGATCAAAATAAACCATTGAAGGAAACGAGAAACTATTGAAACATCTACTTATAGTTATATTCTCGATGTTCAGTGAATTCTGAAAACATAAATTAATGTGAATATTTGTATACAAAAGTCATTCAAAAATATAACACATACTCTAAAACTCCCCGACAAGCCCCAGACGTCAAACGTCAACAACACTACTGAGGACTCTGTGTCCATCCTTAATTTCGCCCTTCCTGCTCTGCTCTCTGTCTTTCTCCCGGACCAGAGAGTGGTAACACACCTAACACTTCTGTGTTTCATTCCTTGGTTCCTCCTGCAACTTGCTTTTTACTAACCAAAATAAATTTTACGACATTTAATTACAGGATACTAATAGGTATAGTTCATCTCTCTTTGTTTATTGTTGTAAAGTACAGGTGTCTCCATTTCCCCCAACCAGTACCCTCCTCCTTGCTCACCCCCACCTCCCACCCTCGATCCCACCCTGCTTTGGCTTTGTCCATGTGTCCCTTTATTCTTTTCTTTTTACTAAACAGTTTGGCATTATAAGAATGCAACACAGTGTATTAATTTATTTTCCTCTCAATGCATATTGTGAGGAAAACTGGATCCTCTCAATCTAGTTTTTTTTCTTAATTTGTTAATTTGTTTGTCTCACTTTTTTTTTTGCCAATACAAACAATGCCACTGTTATGAGCATTCATTTGCATGACTGCTGATGAACATAAGTCAAAATTTCTCAAAAATATGTTCCCAGGAATGAGATTATGAATTCACACTTCACATTCTCAGCTTCATTACCCAATGCCAAAATGCTTTCAAAAATGTTCGCGCTAATGTACAGCCTATCTGCTTTGTTACTTCCCGTTATTCTACTTCCGTGCCAAAACTTCGTGTTCTTTGACTTGTTAATTTGTGCCAGTCAGGTGGGCGTGGAATGGCATCTCATTGTGGTTGAATTGGAATTTCCCTGATTGCAAAAGAAGTTGAAATCCTGTCACACTATCAGGAGCCATTAATTGAAATTTCTGTTTATGTGTGTTACCTATTATTATGTTACACTGTTGGTCTTTTCTTACTGATTTGTGGAAGCTCTTTATATAGTCTCTAAATAATGCATCGTTGATCATATGTCGCTTGGCCTGGTACAGAGAGTGTCTCCACGTTCTTTCTGATATTTATTTACATATACAATTTACTAACTTTATCTTTTCTATTCCTTCTTAAAGGAAATGCTTTACTATTACGACAACATTAAAGTTTATTTTGATTCCACTTAAAATGTTTCATAACTTTGCCTTTCATGTATAGGCTTTGAACCCATCTTGTAAGGGTCAAAATAAGCAGTGGGTAGAACATGTTTTTGAGACTCTTCAAGTGCTTAAACAAGTCAATAAACCACAATGAAATTATAAACCATGTGGTTAGACTTCCCCTGCTATTGTTTATTTTGAGATTATTAACAGAAAACTTCCAAATAAAATGAACTCTTGAGACCGGTGTTTCCAATCATGTTTTCTTTTAGTATAAGACCAATTTACAAATAAGAAAGCATTTTCCTCCTCTATGATTACTATGTTAGAAGATCAAATTCTGGCAGGTCATTTTGGCACATTCGAAAATGTAAATTTTGAATTATGCAACAATGGAAACTTGCCCCCTTAGAAGTGCAGTGAGCGTGTCATGGCTGCAAGGAGGAAAGCGAGTCAAGCCCTGTAAAGAGTACCATTTTTGTATCCATCACACACTCACTGTTAGGAAATAGTTTTAAGATATGAAGAGAGGGAGAGGTAACAGAAAAATCTAGGTTTATTTACTCTTTTTTGTTTTTAATTATAATATTTGCTCTTTTTACATTGGTTCATTCAAAAAGTATCTATTGGAAGTCTACTGTTTCCAGTACATTATATTTATTTTTTGTTATTTTTTATTTCTTTCTCTCTTATTGTTGTTCAAGTACAGTTGTCTCCATTTTCCCTCCACCTCTCTCCCCTGCCCCACCCTCGATCTTACCCCTCCTTTGGCTTTGTCAATATGTCCTTTATACATGTTCCTTGATGATACTCCCTCTTTCTCCCCCAGTACCCCCTTCCCCCTCCCCCCTGGTTACTGTCAGTTCGTTCTTTATTTCAATATCTCTGGTTATATTTTGCTTGCTTGTTTGTTTTGTTGATTAGGTTCCACTTATAGGTGAGATCATGTAGCATTTTTCCTTCAGCGCCTGGCTTATTTCCCTTAGCATAATGCAGTACACTATATTTAATTTGATCTGATTTGTTCAATTATTGATATATACATTTATTTCACTTTCAGAATTGTAACATATTTAGTTGTTACTATCTTAAGTAATCAATAATTAAAATTGTGACTCCAAATTTCTAAATAAATGCTAATGTAAGGCAGTGTAGAAGCTTTTCCCTCATATAGACCATGTATTCTTATAAGAGAATTATAACAAAATATTATCATTAATAAATATTATCATGAATAAAAATTCAGATCTCTGTACATTCCATGTTGACACTGAAGGTTCAGAAGGAACATCAAGAATTTTAATAAGGAGGAAACAAATATCTAGACCCTACCTCACGGGAAGAATTTGGATTTGTTTTACAAAATAAAAGAAAACTTTTTTAAAAGTTTGCTGTGCAAGCTTACATAAAATTTGATAAGAATGTTTTGGGATATACAAAGATCTGGGTTCTAACTCTTGTTGAATCACAGTTGTCTATTGGGTGACCTTTCTCAACTGCTGCACATCACACAGTCACGTGAAAATCAACGGGGAATTTGTTTTCTGAATGTTAAGGTTTCCATATTCTTATAACATATGATGTGGAGATGAAACACAGTGACATCAATATTATTTAGAAGTTCCAGAAAAACCTTCTAGTGAACTCATTAAAGTCATACTAGATCTACTTAGAAATGAAATGTTCTCTACTTTTCTTAAACTACATGTTATAAAATAAGCAAAGTTTCCCCCCAAAAAAGTAATAGACAAGATTTAACATGAGTTAGCTAACAATTTTATCTTATTTTAATATTTCAGACCTGTGGCCATAATTATACCTCATACCTTGCTTAAAATTTTCCTGAAGAAACTACTACAAAGGACACATGGACAAAACCAAGGGGGAGGGTGGAAGCAAGGGAAGGAGGTGGGTTTGGATGGGGGGGGGGGAAGGGAGGGGGAAAAATGCAGACAACTGTAATTGAAGAACAATAAAGTAATAAAAAATATTTTCCTGAAGAAATTCAACACTTTGAAACAGAATTTTGTATTCACTGTATAAAAGTGAATAAACCAGCCTTCAAGTCTCAACTAAGCTGAACTTGAAAAACAGTGCAGTGCACAGCAGCCCAGCACAAAATTTTCTCATATTACTTAAGAGCTTCTGATTGGGTCCCAGTAATCAACCCATACAGCGCAATTGTATTTGGCATTATTTTTTAAGTAGGCCATGATCTTTATTCATCACATTCTGGCAGCTATGCCTTCAGGCTTTGTAGGTGGCTCCAAATGGAAACGGGCCACATGCCCCAAACTTTCTCTCCTTCATTACCTCATTTTTTTCTGGCAGTTGTGGTCTCATTTAGAGTATTTATCTGTTTCATAACACTGGTTCATTAAACAAGGGTTAGCAACGTCATTAGCCCATAAATATGGCTGTAAAGAAATTTAGAATCCTCTCTAGAATAATGGACTTTTTAGTTTTAGTGATCATATCTAACCGAAATCATAGATGTTACTGCCTCTTAGCAAAATTTTGTTCCGATGTGTTCGGCTTCTAAGATAGCTTCAGGGATAAACAAGTTAGGTATGTCAGTATATTTGAAAATAATGATTATTCAAATAACATCTAAAACTCATGTACTAATTATGATTACTTTATATCTATATTAATTACTCTTGGACTCATAAGAAGGCAAGTAAAATAAAAATATGCATATTAGTTACCAGTCTTTTCTTTTTTTTGCACTTGGTTAAACAACTAATTTTCCCTGGGTGTACTTAAGTATGTCAGCCAAATTTAAACTCATGGATTTTGTTACATCATAAAATATGAATTAAACATACTTCTGAAAAGGAAAGATATAAAGGTAGAAATATTATACTTCAGAGCTTAAAGGAAAGACCTTCCACCATAAATTTTATTTATATTAAAACTTTTATTGTTTTTTTCTCTGTTTGTCCATTTATTTATTATAATCTCATCCATGTTAAGCATGTCTAGTGAGAGGTTGTTTGCAAATTGGTGGCCAAAATTGTCTTCTCTGTGTTCATACCTTTGAATACTCCCCTACCATACTGACTTTATTTGACCATGTGACTTTCTCTGAACAAGAGAACAAAACAAATGAAAAGTGCTTGTGCATGGCGCTCACTGTCTCTTACTGCTGGGAGCTTTCTGTCAATGTCTGAGTAAGTACAGGCAAGAATCCTGGAGGCCGAGAGAACATGAGGAGGCAGGATCCAACTATCCAGTCATTCTAGCTCTCTCAGCCATTGCCCAAACTGACTGCAAATATCAGCCAAGTGAGTCCTGACCAGGAACACCACCCAGCTGAACCCACAGAATCAAAGACAAGTAGATTATTATTTTTTCTTCTACTGAACCTAAGAGTGATTTTTTGCAAAACAAAATCTGACTAATATGACTATAATCATAATATTTTGATGAAAGAGAAACTGCAAATGAAGACAGTTTTGTGATCAGATTATTAATCTAACTTTTATTCTTAATTTAATATGTGCTTTCTAAAACTAAACCTTGGAAAATTCTCACATTTGCACATTTAAACAACGTGCAATGCCTTTAATATTATTAGCTGAACTAAATAAAATAATGGCTTAGGTATCATTCTGAGTTTAAAAATTTTTTAATTATCTTTTTTAAAATAGATCCTGATAAATGTTATGCTCTGAAATGGTTTTAAGGTGGTTTATGCATATGTTATTTCCAAATGGAATTTATGTTTAAAATTATTTCTTTATTTTGGGGTAATCTGTGGTTCTTAGAACTGTACCTAAGAGGGATTTCACATGTGAGTTTGCATTTTCTATAAGGGAACATATATAGGAAGTCCAAGAACTGTTGCCAAGTCTGATGGAGATTTGTGAATGCACCTTCTTGAAGGAGAGAATATTGCAAGGAAAAGCTTTAAAATAGCTCTTAGAAAAAGGAATATACACCCTAAGCTGAGGAAAGGATTCTAGTGTATTCCCTGTGCCAAAGAAGCTAATGGAACAGCTAGCTAGCTGTGTGGGTGCTATGAAATTTCAAAAAACATTCATACACAATCTGCGAGTCAATAAATAGATTCTGTATGGAAATGGTGTTTACTTGTTCTTAGGCCTCACTAATCTATGTCTATAGAGTGAATTTTTGTATTTACTTTATCTTAAATTATTTTGCCAAAGCCCACATCAACCTGGATCTTAAAAACTGGCTTCCCAGCTATTTTTGTAAACTTCTTGGGGACTCTCATTTTTCTGCTAGAAAAAAAGTAAAATAAATGTGTTTCTTCCTTGGACTGTGCTCATATTAATAACATAGCACTACATATTTTGTGGCCAAAAGTCCTTATATAGCCACACAGTTAGAGAGATCTAACTCTGTGAGGTAGAGAGATCACAGTGACAATTGGGAAAAATATGTGGGTTTTGGATACTCAGTATCTTCTGGTTGGATGTGAGGCGTAAGGGGTAAAGAAAAGTTGTGGATGACTACAATAATTCAACATTAGAGAATCTAGAGAGATGTTGGCATTTAGTGAGATTGGGAAGACTAGAAGAATATGTTTGGTAGGGAAAATCAAGAATTCAAATTTGGATATTATTAGTTGACATCACTTATTAAATAATCAAGAGAAAATGTCAAGTAGACACAGTAAGTTACGAGTGTGGACTTCAGAGAACATGTCTAGACAGAAAATAGAAATTTAAGAGTTGTAGGTAAAGTTAAGCCTTTTCTATTTTTAAAACTTTTCTAGTTCCACGTGAAGATTTGGTCTTCAGTGAATCTGCTGGGTATGGTTCCATGGTAACCTGATAAGAGTTAAACACCATTGCTAGGAAATGTTACTTAAAAGAAAAAAGCCCTATTTTGTAAATTTGTAAACTGAATTTGAACAAGGAACTTTGAATACCCAATACAGTTATGCGTTGGGCTTTCTCGAAAGCCAATGACTCTTAATGATGTGGATGAGGTATGTCTAGAAAGTATCCAACTGTGTACCATGAAAAATGGAGACATTTATTGAAGAAGATACAAGATACAACAAACATTGTACGTAGGACAATGGCACCTCTGTCCCCATCAGAGTAGACTCCTTGGGACCTCACACAGTTCTCCCAGTTGCCATCAGCTGCCCCATTGTAATTTCCTGAATCTCACCGATGGTTTGAAATGTCTTTCGTTTCAAAGGTGATTGCAGTTTTGGGAAAAGTCAGAAGTCACAGGGCACCAAATCTGGGCTATAGGGGGACTGTTACCTGGGACATTTGATGTTTCAGCAAAAAACTCTGCATAAGATGTGATACAGGAACAGATGCATTGTAATGATGAAGATGCCAATCACCAGTCGCCCATAGCTGTGGCCTTCTGAATAATCCAAATAGTTTCGGCAGAGGAATGTTCAAGCATAAAGCAAAATTTGATGCAGATTCATTATTCTACATGCTCAGTCATTTTGATTGAGTACAGTACACATGCTCACTCAATGGCATCTACCACCACCACTGGCCAATACAGTGTAGTCATCATTGTTCACAAATGCTGATTCCAGTCTACTCTCCTTGGTTGCCAGGTTACATCAATGTTGTGCAAACTGTTCTCATTATGTTAACAATGGTTGGACTTTTTCCAGACAGACCTTGCATGTCTCCTATAGGACCTTTGGAAGCTATGCCTATTGGTACATGTACATTTGCTACTGTCAGACATGAGGCTTTTAAACCAGAGAAATTCCTCTGCGCACCCAGTGTGCTATTGCCTCCACGAACCTCAATTGCCACCTAAGTTTATATTTTCTGAGTGGCTCTGTGCACTCTTCTGTGGGCTGTTGCAAGAACTACTCCTGCCTGGAATGTTTGATGTTGTGTAGTTGGTATGCTGTGGCTTCTGTCTGATAACCTTATGAGCCGACTGATGTCAAATGTGCTTCATGGTAGTGTCTTGGGTCTGTATGTGTAGTTGGGCCTAAGAAGGCCATTGGTGAGCATTACAGGCATGGTCAGCACATGGAAGCTATCTATAGGCTTAAGGCTAGTGAAAGAACAGAGAAGGAAAGAAATCTGATGGCTAAAATTTAAGGCATCCCAGAAGGTAGCACTCAGGGAGAAGAAGAGGAACAAAAAGAAGAAACCAAATAAAACACTTAATTAGAAAGAGCTATGACCAAAAGAAGGTGGTGTACTGGAAAAGAAGGGAAAGGGAAATTTCAAGACAGTAGGAGGTGTCACCCGAGTCAAATGTCACCCATGCCACTGTCAAATAGAAGGGTACCAGAAAGAACACTCTAGCAGACCATTGAGGGTAGCTGGCCTCTGTTCTGATTGGCTGGTATCATGCCCCACCAAAGAGGACAATGTAGTCTGCCTGTTCTGGAAGCGCAGCTAGAAGTACATAGGGACGTTGGAGCTGGTTAGAGGCACTCCACCTTGTCCCAGGGACATACGGTTGTCCAGATCATCAGCGGTAGAGGGCATGGAGCCTGCGCAATAATGACAAGGAGGAGAGAAGGAAGGGACAGGTTGGGGAAAGTTTGGCTTGTACTTCTGTCACTATTTCATTCCTTCATAGGAAATGACCAAACGAAATGGAATCGAAGTTTGTCTTGCTTTAGCAATTCCCAAAGACTAACAATTAAAATTCACATGGAAACTAAAATATACCAAATAAAAAATACAAAATAATACATACCTGGTGAGTTCATTGTCTTAGGACCTAGTCATTGGCCTAAATACGGAAGGAACATACACAATTGTATCTTACTGTTGGTTGAATTTCAGCTTGATTAGCTCAGAATAGTTTTCTTTTTCTGATTCTCTGCTCCATTTGGTGCACAGTCATTTCCCATTCTTCACACGGCAGGTAACACTTTCTTTGATGACACATGTGGGCCGGGGAATGTCTCAGTGAGTAAGAGCTGCGGTTCCAGTTGTTTAATTGGGCCACCAGTCAGTGCATGTTGGCATTGCCATTGGCTTATGAATTCCCTTTCCTTTTATCAAAACCCTCACCTTCACTAAGTAATCAGTTGTCAAATGTGACTATCTCTGGCATTTCACTCATGGAGAAACTCCACATTACATCATAATACTTAGAAAGAGAATGTGAAAAGTTGGTAACTTCTCAAATTCCTGTGTTTTACTTCACTTTTTTACACGAAAAGTAATATCAACAAATATTGGAATGACTGGCAGAAGCCATCAAGCTGTGAGTAAGAAACTATGAATCCAAAAACATCTTTGTTATGTAGCCATTGTTCAAATGGCCCAAAGTAAAAAAAAAAAACAGAAACAATTAAGTTATGTAGGCATTGTTACCTTCATGCCCAAACAACTCCAGGTGACATGCTATTTTATTCCAGTAACTTCCAGTAACTCGAAATTTAACATGAGGCTGTATGTCACAAGAATGTAGAACCAGGTTACTCTATTTAGTATATAAGAAATCCCAACTATTCAAAAGTAAGTAACTTGTACTCAGTATAATTCAGATAGGTGCTATGATGAAGTTTGTTTTATCAACTAAAAAAATCAAATCCCCTCATTAAGAGTGTAAACAAAATTCTGGTGTTGAGATATTTCCATAGCTTTATCACTATGCCATCTATATCATTATCGATGTCATCCATATCATTATCTATATCATCTATATATCTATCCATATACAATAGGAAGACCACTTGGTCAAGTAAGCATTTGTATTTGTGGCCAAAAGCAAAATGTGAACACTTTCAGCAAATAGTAGGTATGATACAATCTTGAAAGTAAAATTTAAAGAGCAAAGAACAAGAAAAAACTCTGTGAGTTCTACATGTAAAAATGAGTAACATTCTAGGGGCTTAATTTCTAAGAAATTGGCAGAAAAAAATCTATAATTTTACCTAAGCTATTCGATATAATTTAATCACACTTTGCAAACCTCTGAGTAGCAGTAGGAATTGGCTGAAGGCAGTAGACACAGAGGCTGGAAACCTGGCTTCAAGGCTCAAGATTTTCTGGGTTTTTTAACCTCGATAATATTCTCTTAATATCCCTAAGCCTTCCTTATAATGAAAGGAATTTTTATAATCACTAAGTTTTTTAGATTGTGGAAACCTCTGTGACTAGAATGAGATCTAAAGGACCTCTTTCCCCAGAAAAATACACATAAGAACAAGTGCACAGTTTAAAGATACTTAAGAACTGCGAAGCAGCACTGCCGGTATTTTTCCTGTACAAGCAAATTTATTTATGCCTTCCACAAATACATATTTTACGTTCTGTCTACAGTTCTATGCCTCAGCTTTTTTATTTAACATCATTTTGTACGGATTAAAATATTACATATTTTTCAAGGTTTAATTTTAATGGATGTCATTATAAAAGATATTTAATAATTTCCTATAATCAGCCTTTAACTTTTCAAGAATTACCTAGCATTTACTAATGAATGCCATATAGGTATCCTGTGAATGTGTCTTTATCAGTATCTATATTACATGTCTATCTTAATAGACCAAGTTCTTTGACAGCTCATTTCATTGAATTTTTGAATAATTCATTGTTCCACTCATTGCTTATCCATTGCTTGCTACCAGCTTTTGCACTTCTGAGCTGCTGAGGGAGATAATGGGGAAGATAGGACTGCCCATTGACTAGACATCTGGACTGCGGCAATTGGAGGCTCCTCACCCCACTAGCCCTTTATTCCTCCTGCCCATTAATATATTAGTCTGTTACTCCAGATCTGTAAGTGTTAAAATCATGTAGTTCAAATTGTTCAACTTTGTTATTTTCTTCAGTGTTGTGTTGGCTATTCTATGACTTTGCATTTCCACAAAAACAATTAGGATCTTTTTTTTGACATCTTCAAAAGTAGTTTGATAGAATTTTCATTAGGATTACATTGACCTGTAGATCAAATTAGGAGGATATGACTTGGTTTCTAAGATCTGCACCAAAAGAAATGAGAAAATTATGGGTGGGACAAGGAAACCCGACATCTTTTGAGTCTTCCAATCCATGAAGATAGACTATACCTCCATTTATTTGTATCTTCTTTGATTACTTTTATCAGTTTGGAGTTCACTGCAAAAAAATCTGAACATATTTTGTTAGATTTGCATCTAAGTACTATAGAATCTTGGTGCTAATTGTAAGCTAGGGCTTTCTTTTTTAATTCCAAATTTTAATTGTTTATTGCTGATATATTTGGAAGAATTTTTTGTATTACTCCTGTATCCTTTAACTTGCTATATCTGCTTATTTATTTCAGTCTTTTGTTTGTTTTTTGGGGGGGTTGTGGGGGAGGTTGGTATATTTTATATGATTTCCTAACTATAAGCATGTCATCTGAAAATAAACGGTTTAATTTCTTCTCTTTAAATCTCCATACATTTAATATTTTTCTTGTATTTGCACTGTCTGTGACTTCCACTATGATGCTGAATAGGAGTGATGGGAGAGAACATTCTTGCCGTGTTCTCCATAGTCCGATGTCCCACCATTAAGAATAATGTTAATACAGGATTTTTTTATAGATTTCTTCATCAGTTTGAGAAAGCATCCTTCTATTCCAACTTTGTTAAGATTTTCTTTTACAGTGAATGGGTGTTGGCTTTTATCAAATGATCTTTCTGCATCAGTTAATCTGAATGTATAATTTTGTTCTTTAACTTATTGTGATGGTACATTGGTTGATTTTCAATTTGTTAACAATAATCAAAAAAGCTATGCTAGCTCTATTAATAGCAGACAAAGCATACTTCAGAATAAGGAAGATTATTAAGGATTGAAAAGATGACATATTTTTAAAGGGGTCAATTATCAAAAAGACACAAAATTCTAAACGTGTGTGCCCCTACCAAAAGGGTGTTAACATCCATGAGTCAAGGCTGGTAGAACTGAAAGACAAAACAGAAAAATCCACTGCTTTATTTGGAAACGTCAACACTGCTATATCACTAATTGACAAACCAATCAGGCAAAAATAAATAAATAAGAATATAGTTGACCTGAGTAGCAAGCTTCAACCATTTTTCTTGAATAAATACTCCCTGGATTGTTCTAAGCGTTCGGTTAAGAGTTCTGAAAGAGTTGATGTTGGCAATTTTGGCTAATTTTTTCATGGGTTTTATGGAGGAGTATATTTTATAGTTTCTTTAGTCAAGCATTCTGGGAGTTCCAACCACATTTTATGTTTTTTTAAATGAATTTTTATCAATATAATTTCTCTTATAGCAATACTTAACTGAAGAAAATACACTGCATATCCCAAAGTATGTTTTACTCCTGAAGTACCCCCGTCTGTAGATAGCTCTCACCTCTAAAGGAACCCCATACTCTGGATGCCAAGGATTAAAACGTCTCCAGAAAACTGCAGTTCTTTGTAGTTAAAAGGAGGCTGGTACGAATTCAGGACATAAATTATATCATAGATTGATCTCTGTCACATACTGGCTGTGAGTCCTTGTGTAAAAATTTTATTATTCTTAAAATAGGAATTAAAATACCTGTCTACCTGCTACATTAGATTAGCATGATCCTCACAAGGTCTACGGTATACGAACTCATTTAAAGTACTTTCTTTTTGTTACTTAGTTCAAGTCAGGTATTTGCATAATACTTTTCCTGAACAATTTTATGGTAAAAAACTAAAATGTATTTTCCTCCAAGGTTAGGTTTGTTAAAATTAATTCAGATGTTAATGCAATGAAGTTTTATGTTAGAGTCATATAATGGGGACCAAGAAATTTAACTTATTACTAATGAGTTTTTTAAATAAATTTTAATAAACAACCTTCTTAACTACCATTTTAAGTTAAAAATAGGAATATATTAAATACATTTATTTGAATTCTATAGCTTATGAGGTAAATGATGTTGTCAAAGATCACAGACTGATGGCAAATATAGTTTAAATAAACCAAGTACCTCTTGGAATTTCTTCAATGAGTAGATTACATACTATTTTTGACATATTGGCATTAAAAATATTTTCAGCTTTTTATGGTATTTTTTATGAAAAGAGCAGAGTTTACAGCAAGGAAAATAAAACCTTTACAAATGCCACTACATACATCTACTTATAGATTTCAAAGACGACTAGATCCTCGTGCTCACTAAATAATTCACAAAATGTCTTCTATTAAAAAAAAAAACATTTAAAACTGTACTTTTATTTCTTGTCAGCATTAATGTCTTTCTGTTTATGCATATTCTCAATAACAATAGAAAATTGAACAAATTATGAGAAAGCAGTCATTTTCGGAAAGAGTCTATGCAAACATTTTACATTTTAAATTGTGACAGTCAAATACTCCAAATTGTCTAAAGCCATATTTGGAAACTTGATTAAATAGATTATAAAAATATGTTTCTACATACAATAACTTTATATATTTTCAATTTGGTAGGATATTTAGTAAGATGAGCAGAACACAATGTGATATCCATGAGATAAGTGTATAAAAGGTAGAATTGGGTACATCCACACAGCACAGAGATTTTACAGTCTTTAACAAAAAAATCATTATCTGATCACTTTATCTACTGCTCCTGCTGGTGACAATGAAGATACTAAATTTGAATAAAATATACGTCTTGTCCCCTAAAGGCTTTACATCAAATCATCATGTTATTTGTGTAATTCCATATAAGAAATTTGAAATAGAGACTATTATCTTTATAGAACCGTAATATTTTGTTATTGTTTCTATGTGCTGCTTTAGCTTTTCTTCTTTTTTTGTTACCCGTGTCTATAATGCCCATGTTCTAAGACAATGTTTAACGTACCTGTCCACTAGGTAAATACTACAGGAAATATTAAAGGTTCAAGTTATAAAAATGGCTAAATTTTCTTTAACGTTTTTTACTGAATTTTGGGGGGTGACATTGGTTAATAAAACCATACAGTTTTCAAGTGCACAATTCAATAGCACATCATCTGCACACGGCATCATGTGCTCACCACCCAAAGTCGAGCCTCCTTCCATCCCCATTTATTCCCCCTTTGCCCACTGCCACTCCCCATGTTACTAAGTACCAAGTCTGACTGTTTTTCAGCCATGGGCACATAGAGGGAATACTCAAGTTTTAGCACCTTAACACCTGTAATACGCATTTATTTTTAATTTAAGAAGAATAAGAAGTCAGTGAATGATGCCATCTGCTCATATGTAGCCTATGAATCCGAACACTGTGCTGGATAGTGTCTGAGACACACTGTGCAGTCTTCCCCAGCGTGAACCCCGGCACCGTAACGGTGATTGACAGAAGCTCAAGAGTCTCTTGACCTTTCTGTGCCTCACCAGCCTTAGGATGTAAGCCTAATAGGATCCTAACTGTTGCGCACATCTAATGTTAGAAAATAGATAAGTTCAGCACACAGAGAATATAACATTGAATAAAAATAAAAGATCAGGAAATGCTTTTTAAAGTGTGCTTTCATACTATGACTTCATATTTGACTTTGTTATGGAAATCCCTAATGAAGTTCTTCTTAATAGCTTTATTTGACAGCTCAGTCTCTCTATCTGATGATAGGTTCCCGAAAATGCTTTTAGTCTCTAACCCCAATTCCTAGAATAAGAGGTGCACATGTGCATGAGGACAGGAAAATTCCCTTCGAAAACAAATTCAAAAAACAAAGGGTTATTTCAAAACGATTGCCATCTTTCCTGAGAAGTTTCTTTAGAGTATTCTCCTTCTTCAAGTCAATGGATGGAATTTCCTTTCAGTGTGGAAAATCTGACAAATGAGAGGGAAAACTGTGATTTTCAAAATAACTGGGTGGTAGTGTGTAGGTGGCAATTAATCATTTGTTTCTATACCTGGTGACTCACATCAGATCAGAAAAGTATCCAAACAAACCTTTCTCATCAGCATGATTTTGTTATCAAGGAATAACTTAACATAAAGGAGATAAATAGAAATATACTTCATTATGCCCCACGTACAAAGATTATAAAACTGTGAGGGTGATACTTTCTTACTTCTGTCTGCTCTAAAATTTCTTCAAAACTGTTTTTGTTAAATAAATAAATGTTTTAATGTCTTATTAATTTTAAAAATCAACCCAAAGGAAAATGGGCCATCTCAGTTATACGAACACCGTTCTCATTACACCAGCTGCACACATCACGCTGCATCATAGTATTTCAGGGAAACTTTCTACCTGCATTTTTTGACACACAGATGATACTTTTAAGCACATCAATAAGAATATTTCAAAAATTATAATAAACAACTGTTCATTGTTTTATTTCCTGGCATGCCTGTTTCAGAACTCTCCAGAAATACAATTTCTGATGGCGTATTCACACTTAAGCTGGATGCCCCATGTCACCAGAAGCTCTAGTGAGTTTGTGCCAGAGCCTCCAAGGTGTTTTCTTTAGGCACCAGTGCTCCTGATTTTGGTGATCTCTATGTCTCTTGACTTTTCTGTACAAAGATCTTTCTTCCTGGCTCATTCATTAGGCACATTTGTAGCTTCCTGTTCTATTGTCTCACACAAGCTGTTGCACTTTGTGTGTGAGGGTATGAAGAGTGTGTAAAGGAAATAGAGATTTATATTACTCCAGTTTCAGTAGAAAGATGTGATCCTATAGGGTAGATTCAGATAGGTAAGCCAGGGTGGCAAGCTACAAAATGGTGACAATTTTAATGTCCTTTAGATAGCAGGAGATCAGGGACTCACTATTTGGAAGTCTGGCTTCAAACCACTCCCCCTTTTAGATACTTATATGTCACAAATCATAAAAATAAACAGTAGACACAAGTATACAATTTTTACATACTTATTCCTCCCCTGAACAAATGTAATTAACGATGTAGCTCTTTTATTTTTTTTCCTTGACTCAACATATAGCAAGAAAGATATTTTATTTTGTCATCTCCTACTAGTAGTCAAACACTTTCTTTGCCCCATAGGTCCATCACTCACACTGGCCCCGTTCCTTCCAGGGGTGTCCATCCTGTGGCCCACAGGCCACATGCAGGGACTGTTTTGCCAATCTGTGGTGGTGGATATCACAACAATTATTCACAGATCTTTTTTTGCTCATCAGTTTTCATTAGTGTTTGTGTATTTAATGGGTGGCCCAAGACAACTTTCCTTCTTCCAATGTGGCCCAGAGACGCCGAGAGTTTGGACCCCCTGCTAGCCTGCATCTCTGAGAGTGCAGCCCTGCCTATAGCACTGCCCCGGGATGTTCAGTGGCCTACGCGTGCTCTTCCCTGGGTCCAGACTTCCTCAGCCGGTTCTCCCTGTTAGGAGAGCTGTGCAGACCTTGGATATACCTAGAACAGGTGGAGAAAGCATTTTGAGTAAGATGAGACAGTAGTTTCTGCTTTTTCAGCTGTCTTCTCAAGTCCTTTGGTTTCTTTTTTCTTCCACAGATGACAAGAAAAGAAGGGGAAGCCCAGCAGAAACGTATGGCTAACTGGAGAATACAGGAACTATGTGTCATTTCAAAACTCAGTTTTGCATCAGACCAAGAGTTGGTAGTGACACATCCTATTAATGAAACCATTCAGGCAAGCCTTCACAAGCTAGGAGTGCGTGCGTGCGCTTTCAATCTACAGTGACCTCACTTGAAGGATGCCCTTGGTTTGACAGCTATTACTGAAAATGAACAAGAGTATTCATGAACACTTGGAAGTTAAAAAAATTCTCTTTTGGATGAAACTTTTTAATTGTTTCTGCTTCCATTTCTAACTGATTTTTTAAACACAAGCAACTTTAGGAATTCTATTTCTTTTACATCAGTTAGTATTATGAAGATATCATATACATTGAGGAGGGAAGATTGTCATCATTTGTGTGTGTTGGGGGGGGTGCCAATGGAGAAGATATGAGAGTCAAGAGGTATTGCAAAAAGCAGAAATTATATGTAATAATAAAAGCATTCTTCAAAACTAAAAATGAAAACTTGTACCATACTTTTGCTATTATGTTTACTCTTATTTTATAAAATAAAGAGCAGATAAGTATTTTAATTGATTATATGACATTTTAAAACATATTTTGTAAAAAATTTTATTTCTGTAAAGTAAGCAGTTTTTATAAGTGAAGGTTAGATTTTAATTGACTTGCTAATTAACATTTGTAAAGTTAGTAATGTTGAAATATAAAGTTAGTAAATAATTAGACAGCCACAAACTTATGCATCAATCAAAAAGTAAAATAATGAAGTTATTTCTGAGAACTATGTCAAGCTCATAATAAACCTACAACCATTGAATTATGCCACTTATATTACAAGTATTTTAACTGCTTTAATAATTCTTATTTCATGTTGATTGCCTATATACCTGGGCATATATAACAATCATGTTTATTCATTATTGTTTTCTTCAGTATTTTAATAAAAATTTCTAAATAATTTTAATAGGCAGGCATTGTAAAAATAACTCTAATCAGCTATTTCTCTTACAATGGTGATCTGAATATATTTTTAGTAAAAATGCCTCATTAAAAAATCCATTTTCTCCCAACCTTCCCACTCCAGCCACAGAAAACCCTAATCACTCTGGAGTGGCCTATTCTGTACATCGTCTACAAATGGAATCGTAGAATATGTGGTGATTCTGTCCTGGATCCTTTCACTTAGCACAATGGATGTAAGGCCCATCCACATCATAACATTGTATCAATCACTCCCTCCTTTTTATTTTCAAATAAGATTCCATTTTAAGCATAGAACACATTCACCAGTTGACAGACTTAGGCTGTTTGTACTTTTGTGCTATTGTGAGTCATGGTGCCACATTCGCGTACAAATTTTTGTGTGGATGTATTTTTTTTACTTTGCTTGTACATATATTTAGGGGTGGATTTGCTGGTCCATGTGTAAGTCTATGCTTATCATTCTGTGGAAACGTCAAAGTGTATGCTGGCGTGACTGTCCCACATTACATCCCACCAGCAATGCCTGAGGGTCTGGGGCTCTTTCCTGCCCACTTGTTAATAGAGGCAAAGAGGTATGCAAGGGTGAGTGTAGATCCACTCCAGGGTGCGGATCCCCTTCGCTAAAGTCGGGGCTGATCATGTTCGAAGTAACATGATCTTGGAACTGATGCCTGTTTTGACTCTTGATGTTGATGAGGAAGGAGAGGGTCTCCATCAGGTATGAATCTCAGCTTGTCCACTATCCCATGAGACTTGGGCGCAGCTGAAGCTCCATAGCATGGTGCTTTCCCCCAGTCTCAATGTTATCCATGGGAGCCAAGCAGCACGTTATAAACAACCACTTCTAATACAGTAACTTTGCAAAGACAATTCTAGCCAATCCTGCTTTACAGAAGAATCTGGCATCTAAAGGTGTTTTGAACAACTGACCCGAGTTCACACTGATTGTCACTACTAATGGCTTAATAATTATTTACTTAATACCTATCAGCACGGACACCTGAAAGTTGACTTGTTTCCAAACCCAGACTAGCCCTCAATCGATTTACTTTTGTATGTTTAGGAATCTTTTTAAGCACTGTAATTTTTATTGGCACTGACATATACAGGCGTCACACAGAAAAATCCCCTGAAATGTGGGAAATATCCCATTAAGGTGTTGTTAATTGGCACTAAATGAGGATGACTTAAATAATGGGACAAGGTAAATTTTCATATTCTTAGTCATAGTGAGAAACCACATTTCAAATAAATGATGTCTTTGGCAAGCGGTCATTAAAGGCGAATTGACGTAATGCCACAGGGAAGAGAATTACATGATCAATACCTTAAATGAATATGAAAACTGCTCTCTAAATTGTGATTCACCTTTCTTCAAGAGGTTGCAAATTAGTATGCTATGCTTATCTAAAATTAATCTTTTGCTTTGAAGGTAAACTACGTTGTTTCAATGTATAAAAAAATGTTTTGACTAAAAAAATACACTCATTATGGTCCATCGGTTTGGGAAACCAAAGAGTATGTTATATTTTCATTTTAAAAGAACTTATTAATGAGCTGTAAATAATCTACACAACTTAAAGTATTGAGTATATAAATTATGCTAGTTGATACAATATAATACTACAAAGTTATTATACATCACAATATAGAAAATATTCAATGCCAGGAAAATTGTCAACAATAAGTTAAGTGAAAAACACAAGCATCCTGATTTAAAATATAACTTCAAAGAAATACACCAAAAGGTAACAGGGGTTCTCACTGGATATTTTGATAAAGGCAGCTAGATACTTTTTTTATCCGCATGTCACTAACTTCTTTTTTTTTCAATTTTTATTGAATTTATTGGGATGACATTGGTTAATAAAATTATATAGGTGTCAAGTGTACAATCCTATAACATCACCTGTATATTGTATTGTGTGTTCACTAATTTCTAAATTTTCCATAATAAAATAGACAAAGAAAAAATTAAATAACTTAAAAGACCTAAGATTCCAAGTTATTTTGCCAATAACCAATTATTTTCTAAGTATCCTGTTAGTTTTACAAAAAAAATTATATAGAGTTAACATTTACAGAGCAGTTACTATCTGTAAAAATAATAAACTTCACTTGTACCATAATATATGATGAGTAAATTTAAATAAAAAAACTAGAACTGAGGAAGTTTGTTTTCCATTTTACAAAAATACAAAATGTAAAATTTTATATGAATTATAATTCATGAATTTGTGGATATGATAAAAAATGGCTGTTTTTTTTTCATTTACTGAACACAAACACCATTTTTTCCTTTTATGCAGCAGTTTTGTTAGTTTGGAATTAGCTGAGCTATTAGGATGGACTTTCAATCGTCGTGAAATTAAAAATGACTCTTCATGTCAAACTCAAGGAAAAAATGTCACGCAATATACAAATAATATATAAATATATAAATTAGTTTTATATCTAAAACTAATAGATCTCTGGTGCAATCAGCAAGTTTACTAAGTTTATTAAAGTCACATTTGACGAAAATGCACAATAGAATAACATCCCCGATTTGTTATAAATCACAGTGAATTACAAGATAAAACCATTTAGTTTCTCCGCACGGAGGATTGCAGGATGGGGTGATAGGATGTTTCAACACGTTGGGCCACTCTGGTTTCACTCCCCAACTATGCACCTCTGGAAAGACTGGCTAGCATAGCTGTTTTCCCCTCCTGCGTTCTCCTCTACCAGTTACCAAGCAACAACAACTACAAAAAGCCATGCACAAATTTTACCATACCTGATAAAAAACATACAAAACCTTCTTCATCCCATCACTTGGCAAAGCTTGCAACTTCTTTCCTTCATTTTTCTAATTGGGACATTCATCACGTGACTCACCCCTAAATGAAAAGCAGTCAATAATCTAGCAATACTCATCCCCATCGCCATCAGTCAACACCCTTTCTCTACACATTAACATAAATGAACACACCACAAACTTAGGACTAGAGAGCACATTTATTTGACAGTTTTAAAAATTAATGTAACAATTACCACTATCAGTCGAGTATTATTGCCGATCCCGTATTTGGAGGTGAGGATGCTATGCAACCCAGCCCATCTGAAGATGAGGGCAAATCTGCCAGAGGTGTATGAGAAAGCCCCGCACCGCAGATTTATGGAGAGCCAGAGACGGTCTAAAGGAAGACGAGGGCCGCAAACGTTTGTGATCCAAGCCTGCCCCCTGGTGCTCGGTCTCTACCTGCCGGTGAAGACGCCGGCCGGGACTCGGGCGGCGCCCTCTCACTGCTCAGGAGTAAGCGGCGGGAGCACCAGTGGAAATATCCCCCTGCATTTCCATTACTGGCTCGAAAACACCACGTGTGCGTAAAGATAAAATAAAAGTAGCATCAGGTAGAATGGGAATGTAGAAAACTTCGAAATTACCTGGGCAAATTTTCTATACACTCCTCATTTTTTAAAAAATAAAGAACTGCAGACTTTCAAATTTGAAATATATTTTATAAGAAATAATATGATCAGTTTTATTCACCGGGGACCCAAATAATTGTGTTTAAGCATTCCTTTTCAAGCCAGTTGATCTTGAATGCAAAGTAAAGTAAATAAAGAAGTTTTCTATCCATCATGTTGATCGAAGTATTTTTTTGTTCGTCTAATTCTGAGGGAAATGATAATTCGAAGGGAAATTCAAAGAGAATATGAGAAGTGGAGCCATAGAAGGTAAAGGCTGTTTTGTCACAAAGGGCGACTTGAGTCATCAGCCCTTGCATCTGGGGGAAAGACTCGTCATCCATGCTGCTATTTTTTGCTGCTCTAAGATAAGAGGCATGTCTTCTTCCTCCAAGAAAGAGTGCTGGTACTGACATCCTAAGGAATCCGGGAAGACTTGCAGTGGGATGCTTACAAGGACTCAATGTATGTCCCTCAAGAACAGATTTAGCTATAGCAACGACACTCTAACGAAGCAAAGGTAAGGATGGCAAGCGCCATTGACATCACTGTGTGTCTTCAGTGATGGCTCTAAAAGCATTTATGAAGCAACATGAAACCTGAATCATGTAATCTTGTCCTTTTCTGAAATATTGAAGCCAGAGACATAAATTCTACCTCTATGATACAAAATGACTTAACCATTGTTATTACTTTTTTTTTTTTTTTGCAGTTTTTTTATTGTTGTTCAAGTACAGTTATCTCCATTTTCCCACCACCACTTCCCCCATCCACCCACCCTCAATCCTTCCCCCCTTTGGCTTGGTCAACGGGTCCTTTTCATACATGTTCCTTGATGCCCTTCCCCTTCTTTCCTCCATTATTGTCCTCCTTCTCCCCTACTATGGATAATGTGATGCTCTCTGTAACAGCTGATTTAAAACAACCATTAATATTTGATTTGGGACTTGTAAAAGTCTTTAACGAAAGTCCTGTGTGTTCATAATATATTAAGAAGTTGGATATTGCAAGTAATGCTGCAATGAACGTGGGAGTGCAGACATGGCTTCAAAATCCCAATTGCTTTTTTTTTTCTTTTCTTGCATATAGAGGTTGAGGGCAAAAGTAGGTTTACAGTTGTGAGAACACAAAACACAGCTTATTCTTATATTATTATTGATTAATTTTTGTATTATTTTCCACACAACAGTAAACCTACTTTTGCCACAACCCGTATACCCAGAAGTGAGATTCCTGGATCATATTATAGTCCCATTTTTAGTTTTTTAGTTTTCTGTAGTGGCTCCATCACTTTACATTCCCATCCGTGCACAAGGGTTTCCTTTCCTCCCCATGCCTGCCAACACGTCTTTTTAAATTATAGTCATTCTAACCGTGTCGCAGGAGTAGCATATGTCCCAACTCACCAAATGGATACATTACATATGTGCAGTTTTTAAACCATACCTAGTATACCTTGAAAACCAAAGCTTTGAACAAAGTGTTTGGGAGGAGCAATGTCTGAAGTTCCAGGCTCAGAGAAATGATATTAGAACCAAAATGAAAACTTCTCTGACCCTTTTTTATTATTTTCTTGAGAGCTTTAGCCCTTGCAGTTATCCAGATAACACAACACACCACTGCCCACATTAGCAAGTACCATCAGGGAGAACAAAAGAAAAAATCTTAGCTGTGGATTGCAGCTCATGCACAGGATCTTTATGAATGATGCATTTTGCCAAAAATGAGACCAAACCAACTGTTCGCATAAAATCCAGTGGTATGCAAGGTGGAAAACTTTTCCGGCACTGGCAAAATTGAAAATAAGAAATGATTTAATGCATTTTAGAACCAAAATGAATTTAAGTATTAAGTTATCCAACCCTATTTCTTTAATTTACATATAAGAAGATAGGTCCTGAAAATGTGGGCAGTTTTCAAAGTCATGAGACAGAGGCAGAGCCAGAAATGGGATGAGCATTTAGGCACAAACCTTCCTACATCTTGCATCCATCCTGACCTCTTCTTCCTTTATAAATAATGATGGTCCCAAGGATCTAAAACCCATTCCCGCATCTGTGCACTGAACCTACCATCTCTGTAGGTTTGAATGCATTAATCATTTTTCCTCTACCGTCTACCAAGATCCTTCTTTACCAGCTTTTAAATCATCCAAGTATTTAACAGAAAGAAACTAGAAGGAAGGAAGGGAGGAAGGAAGGAAGGAAGGAAGAAGCAGGAAAGGAGGGAGGTGGGGAGGGAGGGAGGAAGTAAGAAAGAATCTCTTTCTCCAACAAATCCACTCTGCCAGGCATTGTCTTGCCTTCCTGACTTCACAGCCGAACATCTTGAACAAACTGTGGCTCTTGAGGGTCCTGATTTTTTCACCCCCTTTCCTGCACCTTGGTCTGTTACGATATGGGCCCTCTTCCGTACGTTCTTTCCATAGTCATTGCTAAAGTCTCCTGTCCGAGCGCAGTCCTAACTCTGGTGGAGGGTTTTCTGTGGTTGCCTCACTTGACATCCCAGCAACATCCAACCTCACTAGACTACTAGCTATGCCTTTTTACAAACACCCCATTCTTTTTACTTTCAGCCTCTACCTTTTCCTGGGTTGGTCTTCATTTTTATTTTGTTTCATTTTGTTTGTTTGTTTGTTTGTTTGTTTGCTGTCTGTCCTCCTGATTGCTCATTTTTTTCCTCTCATTGTCCTCCCAATCTGAACCATTAACGGATAGGATTTTTCGAGGTCTGGGCCCTGATTTGTTTTCTTTTTATTCGAAGCTCTCTCTTTAGCTGTCTCGTTCATACACATGGCTTTAATGCAAACCACATACTAATATTCACAAATTCACATTCACCTCTGGGACCTCTTTTCAGCACCTGGCATGTTGCTCCAACTGACCAATGGCTTACCTCTGCGTTGACAGTTAACAGACGTCTTCTGCTCAAAACTCTGCAGCAGATGCTCATTGCTGTGCTGCCATAGAGAGACCCTTTCCGTGCAGCCTGGAAGGCTTTGCATGATTTTGCACATATTTTATATGTCTATTATTTATATTTTATTTTATATTTTACTTCCACTTGAAGAGTTACATCTGTATAAAAGTTTACCAATGACAGCTCTATGCTGATTGTTCGGTAGAGATAAGCTCCATTGATACCATGTGCTGATCTAGTGCTAACTGCTAGAGAGTTAAATATCAGCATAGAAAGCTGTGGTCTTGTGATATGAATGTCCACCAAGCGTCTATTTCATTTCTTGTTGCACTGTGAATGCACTGTAGGTGCACATGTACACTGTTTCTAAAAGTACAAACTTAGATAAGTTATCAATATAATTTAGTATTTGCTCATTTTATTACACTGTTTTGTTATGTTTATGTAGGAAGTCAAAAGAATTATAAATTCAATTTGAATAAAGTTTAAAACAATACAAAGGCGATTCTTGACGTACAATGAGGTTATGTCCAATAATCTGATGGTAATTTGAAAACATACTCAGTCAAAAATGCATTTAATACACCTAACCTACCAAACATCATAGCTTAGCCTAGCCCTTGTCTATGAATTCATACTGCTTTTGTACCATCGTAAAGTTGAAAAATTATAAGCTGAACCACCACAAGTCAGGGACAGGGAGTATTTTAGGAAAATTCAGACATTTAATTCATTTGGCTTTTTAAATTTACTATAAGGAGGTATTATTAGTCTAATTTTTTAAATAATTTTAACAATTAGAAAGTTTATAAACCAATGCAATATATTTCAAAAATATTAATATTGACACACTTATAAGAACATAATTTTATTTTTTTATTCCTTGTACATTCTGCTCATTTTATTCCTATGAGTAATCTAAATTAAGCCAAAAATTATGTAAATGATAAAGCTCGGTATATTGCTTTAGCATTATTTTCCTATTTTTAATTGTAAGTGTAGGAAAGCTATTAAATAATAGTAAGATCTTATTATGAAGTAGTTGTATTTTTTCAGTATTTATAATACTGAATACTATAATACTAATTGAAGTTACATCTTTTCTTGTCAGCTCTTTACTTTCTGATATATTTCTGCTGATCCAGGATATTTTTATATCTTGAGGAGCCATGCTTACATGATTGATACTGCTGTTGCCATTTTTAGATATCATACTACACATCAGAGAATACATATTCCGTCCATTTTCAACTCCTCAAAATAGTTTAATAGATAAAATAAAGACTGCTAAAAGTATTTGGAGGTAACTTAATGGAAAGTAAAACAGTTAGTGGTCAACAAAATTTTATTGCCTCTTAAAGCTTTCTTTATATGGGACAGTCACATTTCAGCACTTGATGACTCACCTTCCTGATCCCCATTCTAAGTCTCTTGCACTAAGCACTTCCATTTCCATTGCAAAAAAGAAAATTATCATTTTATAATCCCCAAGTCTTCTCCTTTCTCTTTTTGAATCCTTAATTGATCAAGAAAAGAGTGCTTTTAGTTGGCTTCCTATTCAGAGTAAAAAAGGTAAAATTGGGTGATGTTGTTTTTGAAATGTGGACATGGATTTCACAACACAAGTGTCACATGCCGGAAGTAGAGTATGAATATTTATTTGTCCTCATCTGCTCAGCCAGCAGTGCTGTCAGCCTTGTCTACTGACATTATCACAGCCAACAGCTAGGTGGATTGCTAGAGGTATGTCGTTGGCAATGACATTGTTCAGACGCTGACATGTAAAACATTACAAAAATGTGAGCATTTCAGCCCATGATGATGCTGCTACCTTCAAGATTTGCTTGGAAACAGAAATTTCTCAATTATGTTGTAATAAGTACTGTATGTTCTCCTTTTCTACTTAGCTTGTGAAACTAAAAAATCTTGATGTGTTTAATATTTTAGATTTTACTGATGATAGAATGATAAATAGGCTAAATTTTGCCAACATAGCATATGGTGACTGTTGAGGTGGTTTCATGTGTGTGTTCTTAATTTTCTTAATGAGCCCCTATGCCTCATGGGAGTAAATTGACTATTATTTATATTGTCTTCAGAAGCCCGGAGGCTTAAATGTAATTCATCTGGAGAAGAAGAGCTTACTGTTTATTGCAAACTGCATAAAAGGTAAAAGTAGTTCGTTGAATTAAAAATAAAGTTAATGTTATTGACTCCACATCTCAGTGAACACGAAGGAAGACGTGAGCTTAAAAGAATGGGGGTGTATCAGTGTCTTGGTCACTTCAGGCTTCTATAACAATATACCACTGCCTGGGGGGCTTGCAAACAGCCAAAATTTACTTCTCACAGTTCTGGAGGTTGGGAAGTGCAAAATCAAGTCATCAGCATGGTCACATTCTAGTGAGGACTCTCCTGATACATAGCCACCAGTGCCTTCTTGCCGAGTTCTCACATAGAGGAAGGGGCTAGGGACTGGAGCCTTTTTCATAAGACACGAATCTGTTCATGAGAACAAAGCCTTTCAAACACCCCATCTCCTAATACGATCACATTGGACATTAGGATTTCAACATGAATTTTAGGGAGGCACAAACATGCAGATCATAGCAATCAATATGCCAACATTTAAGAAACTTAACCTTTCATGCCATTAGGGGAACATTTCCCTGATGAACAGTACACATTAAGAGAATATATCTCAAAAAGAAAAACAATCCCTGGCTGGTGTAGCTCAGTGAATTGAGCACGGGTCTGCAAACCAAAGGTTCACCGGTTCAATTCCCAGCCAGGGCACATGGCTGGGATGCAGGCCAGGTCTCCAGTAGGGGGCACGTGAGAGGCAACCACACTTTGATATTTCTCTCCTTCTCTTTCTCCCTCCCTTCCCTTCCTCTAAAAATAAATACATAAAATATTTTTTAAAAAAAAAGAAAAACAAAAATCTTCTATGTAGGTGTGACTTCTAAAACTATAGAATTTAACTACAGGAAATACGGTCACAGACCAGATCAATGGGAACAACTTTCATAGATATTTCCTGATAATATCTGAGATCGAAGAGGAGATACATATGCCCAGGCTCACTAGAGAGAGCAGTGAATCTGTAAACCAGGAAGAAAAAGATGGTTGAACACAGACAGAAACAAGTCAGATAAGTAGTTGCCACTGACAACCAGTAAGTCATGGCCATGGTAAGTGGCTTTAGATTCTTTTCACTCTCAGTGACATTAGGATACTCCTTCTTGGGGACTCCTAAAAACTATGGACTTGGGATATTGTAATTTGCTTTAAAATGTGCTGGGCATGTGATTCACAGTATACTATTTAAGTGTGCCAGAGTAATACACTTTATTTCTAAATCTGAATCAAAATTTCTGACTAGAGGCCTCTGCTTGCCTAATATGAACTCCTTAAACTAGCTCACTATGTTTCTTCCATTTGTCCTCTCCTAAGAATTCCTAGATCAAGTCAGAATGGTTAGTCGGTGGCAGCCTGGCTCACACCTCCCTGTGGGTCCGTCTTTCTCTTCGCAGGCCTGCTGTAGCTCTCAAGGTTCACGGGTCTCCAGGCTGCCAAAGGAAAGCGCAAGTTCTTCTAGGTGATTATCCACCCGGTGGTAGTGGGAAGGGAGAGGCCCGCTTCTTGTTTTCTTTTGCTTTTTGGCAGGAACAGCAACTGGAACTGGTTTATTAGTGCCCATTTGGTTCCCTGGCAACTCCTTGGCATTGCCTCAGAGGTTCCAGGCTCGTTGTAGGAGGTTTAGTTGCATCATATAACCAAACATTTAATTTTTCTTATGGATGTACGGGATCAGCTTGGGCAGCCGAGCTACAGGAGGTATGGTGGATCCAAGTCTCCTCCAAGGATGCGGGACCCAGCAGCTAATTGGGGTCTGCTCTTCTCACAGTGGATGGCAGAAATCAGGAGGAGCATAAGAAACACAAAGCAGCCCTTAAAGTTTTCTTACTGGCCCACTATCATTTCCTCTCCTATTTCACTAACCAAAGCAATCATGTGGCCAAGCCCAGCTTAAATGGGCGGTGTAGTATACTCTACCCCCAGTGAAGTATGGCAAAGGTGGAAGGGAGGAAGTAGACAATTACTACAATATAAGGGTATATTTCATCAACCTTTCTCTGTCCACCCCACTTTCTAATTCAAATCTAATGTAGAGGTTAAGATAAGAGTCAAACAAATAGCATATTAGAATTTCACCTTTTTTGGTAGATGTCTTATTGGAGAAATTAGTGTGACTCTCCAGGCAAAATTGGATTCCCAAATACCCAACTCCATGAAGAGTACTTACTTCCCTCAAAATGAAGAGCCAGCAATTGCAATTTTTCTGTAATGAGGAAAAAGATATTAGACAAGCATCGCTAAAACAAAAAGACCCAAAATAGGATGATTCATGCTCCCAGAAATTTCCTACTTCCCAACCTCACCAGCAGACATTATTCGGGTACTCTCAATCCTTGGGAAAGAGAAGGGAGAGCTAGAAAAAGCCTATAGTTACTCACCCCTTATTTTTCTCCCCCGGGGAGTACAGAAATTCCCATTGTGCTTTAGAATTATGAGTGGGAAATACACAGTCTTCTCTAGCATATCTCTCTTATGACTCCATCCTGGCTCCCCTCCTGCGCCTCTGGACACAAGGCTTTTCAGTCTGCCTTGGAGATCCCCTCTCTGTTGCCTCTGTTTACTTTGTGCTCTTGTTGTAACCCTGTCCTCTCTCAATTCACCGCATAAAGGAGGAGAAGAAGATTCCCCACCATCAGTGAACCTTATAGAGGAGGAAGAAGGAATCGTATATGACTCTTAGGATTTCTGATGTAGGACGCATCTATGAGGTTATTGATATGAATAGTCCTAAAATGAGTGTGAGCAGTGGTGAAAGAAAAGATTCACCCTTTATCCAATACCCGTTAGACAACAGGAAGGACACATGTGTTTGCTTTCTTCAGCCTCTTCAGGGTTTATTTCAGGGCAGGAAAATGTAGTTTGGTTCCTATCTCTTTTCTCTTTCAGTTCTCTTGTCTACCCAATGCTCCGTTCACCTCCTCTGGGGTAGAGAGAATGCAGAATTGTGTCTGTCTGCACCACCATGCAAATCTGTATCAGCTCACCTCCAGATTTGTGCTTCAAATTTAGGATTTCGTATCTGGCAGCATTGACTTTAGGGCACTATGCATTGTTTCTTTGTTGCTGGCATAGTGAAAGAGTAGAAATATAAGACAATGAAACAGTAGGAATTCCTTTTCCATCAATACAGCACTTACAATTCTGCTACACAGAAATCATATGTACTTCATTCTTTTTTTTTAACTTTGCAAATATTTGCTGATCTTCTCCTATATTTTTAGCACTCTGGTAAAGATTGAATATTCCATAGCAGTCACCCTAGGGATGTACCTCATCCTTCCTACTTATAATTTATTGGGCTCTTGATTTAATTGATTTCCTCTTCTTTTCAATTAAATATATTCTTCCAATAATTGTACAACTTTTTAAACTGGAGAGTAGCAGGCTTTACCTAACTTTGACAATTTCAAACCAAGACTTACATGACAAATTCCTTTTAAAATAACATAGAATCTAAGACTATACTTTCAGGGATCATTTCTATAGTTTGTTAAAATAACATAGAATCTTTATATTTGGTGTATTAAATGGCTGCAATAATCAAAGCATCAACAACAAAACAACGCGATAACATAAGTCTTATTGCTGTACTCTGTTGAAGTGAACACGCAACATAAAATAAACTCATGTGGGGCACTGATACATTAATGCATGCTATTTGTATTAAATTTACCAAATAGTTCTATGCAGTTTTGAATTGTTGTTTTATCCTCGGGTTTCTGAGAGTTTGACTTTAGTTTGTCTTCCACAGCTGTATCATATCCTAAGTAACTCTCATCTCCAGATTTTTTCTTTTTATTAGATTTTGCTTTTTCACCAATCAGAAATAATGGGGTTACTTTAGGACATGTCCTCACTTATTTTGTTATGTAAGTAATGACATGCGAGGTCTAATTTAGAAAGTATTTTCACTAATTTTCCTCCAGTTAAAAGATCTCATTGTTTAATTGCATCCTAAGGTAGGTTTCCAACAAAACTGTGTGGCCAGGCTACATGTTTAATGCATTTTGAATAATTTTCAATATCCATTATTCACCCAGGCCTTTCTTTATCCAGTTCCATCCGCCCTGCCAAGTAGCGGACGTTGACACCCTGCTTTGCACTTCAGAGCCTCTCGGTCTGGGAGTCTGACTTTGTTTCCTACTCCCTCAGCGCCCAGATACAGGGTCAAGCTACCCCACCCCAGTTTTTAAAGCATCCACCAGCCAGATCAGAAACACAGGCAGTATGTAACTTGTCGAAACTCTTTGAAATTAATCATATCAATTGAAAACAAACACTTTCATTTTTTTTTTTGCACATCTGAAGGTATGCTCCAGAGAGGTTATTATGGCATATTTTTGGCAATAGAAGCACTTGCAATTATAGGGTATTGATTATATCCTAGGACTGAACATTCTCTTCAAAATTTTGTTAGCAATATTATTCTTTGTTTGTTTATGGCTGTTCAACATAAAACTCAACATGATTTTTAAAAGCTTTCCGAGACTACTGAGCTGGCAATGAGTAGATTTCTAATTCAAATTCCATGCATCTGATTCTGTCAGGTTTTCAGTGGTAAACTAGGTTTCTCTTTCTGAGCCCACAGCAGTTTACATACTGAAGTCCTTACATCAGCCAAAGGTAGCAAAGTCGGTAACTTTATAAAAGCAGGAGAACATTTTCTATCATGTGGCAGGCAGTGAGCCCAGTAGCAGAGCGATGAAATATGTGCCAGCAAACTCTCTCATGCCCTCTACAGAGCACACTATAGAAGTTCTGACCCATAATATCCCCTTAGGAAAACTCTGCCCTCATTACTAAAATCCTCTGTGACCATACAAAGAGATACCCAGCAAACACAATAGTTTCAGACATTTCTTGCACGTGCCAGGTGGTCAATCACTCATAAGGAACATTGATCCTGTAGTCCTGACGTAATGTTTCTTCCCCCAAACCCATAACTTTATTTAATCATGGGAAAAATATCACATAAATTCCAGTGGTGGGGCATTGTTAAATATAATTAACCAGGACTCCTTGAAACTGTTAAAAACAACCAAAACAAGGAAGAGTTCAGAAGGTGCCACAGCCCCAAGAAACCTAAGAAGACATAACACTACATATGATGTGGTATTCTAGCTGGGATCCTGGAACGGAGAAAGGACATCAGGTGAAAACAGGAAATCTGAGTTAAATATAGATTATAGTCAATAATGTATTGATGTTTCATTCATTTTAACATATGCACTTTGCTAATAAATGAACTGCTTTACTATAGTCTCAATTTGTCCTTGTAAATCTAAAAGTGCTTTAAAAATTAAGGTCCATTAAGAATATATCAGATGAGCTTTACACAGGCCGCAGTTGGGAGAGGAAAGGGTTAGAGAATTAAAGATCAATAGAAATTACTCAATCTTAAAAACCCTGAAAAAGATTTTTTAAATATAGACTGAGAAAGTCATCAAACATCAAAATGTCTGCTATACATGGAATTAAATTTCCAGAAAGAAAGAAGGAAATAGAGAAAATAGAGAAAAAATATTTAAAGATGTAATAGCCAAAAATCTCCCAGGTTTGGAGAGAACACCAACTGACAGATATAAGAAGCTTAATAAACTCCAAACAGGACAGAACAATAAAAACTATAACTACATGCATCACAGTCAAACTAAGAAAAACCAAAAATTAAAAAATATACATATTGAATAGTCAAAGGAAAAAACACAGCATTTACAAAGAAACAAAAATATGAATAATAGCTCACTTCAGGTAAAAACAATGTAGGTAGGAAAACAAAATTTAAAATATTTTTAAATTAAGAAAAATAAAAACAACATTTTCAACTCAGATTTCTGCAGTTAGTCAAAATAATTTGCACAGCCCAATAAGTATATTTTTATGTAAACAAAAAGTGAGAAGTTACATTCTTAAACCATGTGCTATAAGAAATACTGAAAGTTCTTCAGAATGAAGTGAAATTGTAACAGAGTGCAGCCAAGCAGTGGGCCGAAATAGGGATTTGTAATGGGGTCCAGAACTCAAGGTGTCCAGGAAATACTAGAAAAATATGTATAGAGTGTCCTCACCCCCACAAGTCCGAACTGGGGGGATGGGATTCCCAGAGCAGGGCCATGCAGAGCTGTTTTGTATAGCAGCAGCTTTGCAGCTAACCTCTGGCATGGTCATTTAACATATCTGTAACCTTTAACTGGTTTCATAGATGTGCTAAATAGCTGTGGCCATGCTTTGAGCCAGGGGGATGGAAGTGTCTGCCACCCAAGATGTAACTGGGAGGCCACTCCCCCTGGACACAGCGCCTGTGTGAGAGCTTGGAGATGATTGGCTCTGTGCCATGAGACCACACCTGCCCACAGTTACCATGGCAGCCCAATAAAACTGGAAGAATGTGAAGTGCTGGCAGGTGTAGTTGATTGAAGGAGGAGTCGGAAACGGGGCTGCAGAGGAAGATTGGTGCAGGGATTTAAACCCAGGCACAGCAGCAAAAATGCGCTCTGGACCACGAGGCTTTGGAGGAGTGGGGACCCCTCAGCCTGAGAGACAGAGAGAGGACCACATGGCTTTGGGTGGCTCCCTTTGCCACGCGGCCTAGGAAGCAGGAGAGACTTTGCCTGGAAGAAAAGGGTTAAAAGGACTCTTGCTGGTGGGCCATGAGAAGGTGCCACATGGTTTTGGATTAACTGGAGATCATGGTGGAGATACAGTGGGTGGTGTTGGAACCCGAGGAGCTGCCTGAATCACGGACTTCTCCTTCTTTCCCTGAGATACGGTACCCTGGACTGGGCAGAGGGGAGAAGGAAGGACTGTGTGCATTTGTGGGTATTCTAGAGAACAGGTATTCCAAAGAACTCTAGTATCTTAAAGGAGACCTTAAGTCATTACTCCATGCCTGTATAACTTGTAAATAAATAATTCTTTTCCTTTTCACCAGTCTCTGGCATTGAGAGACGTCTTTCCATCGGTGGCAAGCAAAACGAACCTGGTGCAGGTTGGGGTATCCTTGGGTGTCCCCCGCCCTGCTCTGTAACAAAATGATACCAAGTGAAAATACAGATCTACAGGAAAGAATGAATATCATCAGAAATGAGAGTTATTGATAAATTAAAAAAGATTATATATTTTTATTTTAATTTATTTTTATTGAATTTATTAGGGTAACGATGCTTAATAAAACTATATAGGTTTCAGGTATACAATTCTACAATCCATCACCTGTATGTTGTATTTTGTGTTTACCCCAAGTCTCCTTCCATCACCATTTATCATGATTGCCCCTTCCTCCTGGCAATGACTATACTGTTGTCTGTGTTCAGGAATCTTTCTTTTAGTCTTTTGGCTTAATCCCTTCACCCTTCTCACCCAGTTTCCAACTCCCTCCCCTCTGACAGCTGTCAATCTGTTCTCTATACCCATGAGTCTGTCTTACTTTGTTAGTTTATTTTGTTCATTAGATTCCACATGTAAGTAAAATCATACAGGTTTTGTCTCTCTCTGACTGGTTTATTTCATTTTAGCATAATACTCTCCAGGTCTACCCATGAAGTGTCAAAAGTTAAGATTTCCTTCTTTTTATGGCCAAGTAGTATTCCATTGTGTAAACATATCTACTCATCTACTGATAGACACTTGCGCTGCTTCCGAACCTTGGCTACTGTAAATAACACTGCAATAAACACAGGGGTGCGCATATTCTTCCAAATGAGTGTTTCAAGTTTCTTCCGATATATTTTCCCAGAAGTGGAATTGCTGGATCATAAAGCAGTTCCAATTTTGCATTTTTGAGGAAACTTCACACTGTTTTCTGCAGTGGCTGCTGCACCAGTCTGCATTCCCTCCAACGGTGCATGAAAGTTTCCTTTTCTCCACATCCTGGCCAGCACTTGTTTGTTGAAATCACCTACTTTTAAAAATGGCATTTTAAATACTGCTCCAGTAAGCTCATCAAAATAAAATGGCTGTTTTAAACATTACTTAAGTGAATAAAATCTGTATTAGATTATAATAGCAATGTTTTAAAAAAGATCTCCTTATGGTAATCTGTAGATTGAAATGATTTTCAGATTTTTGTTATAATGTCATTGTCAACCATTTCTAAATTTCAACCAACAGGAAATTCATTCTGAAAAATTATTTCATTTTACTTTTTAATTGAATTTATTGGGATGACATTGGTTAATAAGATTACATAGGTTTCGAACATGTATGCACATTTCTATGATACATGATCTGTATATTGCATTGTGTGTCCACCATCAGGTCAAATCATCTTCTGTCACCGTATATTTGGCCTCTTTTATCCTTTACTATTCCCTCACCCCCTTTACCTCTGGTAATCACTAAAATATTATCTGTGTCTGTGTGTTTTTGTTTGTTTGATTTTCTTGTTTGTTTACTTGTTATTTTCAGTTTTATAGCCCACATATCAGTGAAGTCATACAATTCTTAACTTCTTCAGGCTGTCTTATTTTGCTTAGCATGATATTCTTGAGGTCCATCCATGTTGTTGCAAATGGCAGTAGTCCATCTGTTCTCTGGCTGAACAGTATTCCATTGCATGTATTTTCGATGTCATTGCGGAAGTAGCATCTTTCTCACAGGATGGAATGTAGCTATACACACACAACTGATATCTTCCAGACTCAGTCTTTGATATTTCAAAGGAATTTAAGAAAAGTCTTCTATCTACTATGGCTGAATTTTCAAACCTGATTGTTTTTAGGTATTTGTCAAAGGGGTCCTCTTCTTGCCCTTTGCTATCCTGGAGTATTTAGGACTCATGGCTTGGTTTTATATGTGGAAAGCTTAAGGGAACATGGGGTTAAAGAAAACAAAATGAAATAATTTAATATTTGCAGCACATTATTTTTAACAATTACTTTTTTTGAAGCCACAGATTCAATATTATTCCTTTTTCACCCTATTTACATGTAAAATTTGTAATAAAATGTCACCATTAAACACATGCTTCAAACATTTATTTTACAAGAGACAGTATTAAGAGCTTCCTTTGAGTTTTGCATAATAATTGCTTTATCTCCAGTTCAATCAATATCCTTAAATTTAATAAAAACATGTTCCCAAGATTACAGTAGTTACCAAAAGGGGCATGCATCTAATCATATTATAAATTTTTCTTTGGCACAATTTCTATAATTTAATATGTTGCAATAAATAAAATATTTCCTGTTATTTTCCATGAAACCATAGTAAAACACAGCCAAAAATCTGAGGATGAGCAAGAACCAGTGAACTGCAGGAGGTCTTCCCCATTTATGGGAAGACCTGCTTTGCCAACGCTATGGCCCATAATTATATTTTCTCTCTGAAAAGCTATGATGTAGCCACAGTCAAATTCTTCCAGTGACAGGAGTTTCCTTGCATCACAAGGAAGTCTTTATATTTTTCTATTTTTCTATTTTTAAAGCTCTGATTTTAGAAGTATCATCTTCTATAGAATCAATTTCTGCCCTCCTTTAATTTTGACTGCTTTCAATACCATTGCCAGCAGCTGTGCAATTATTTAGCCTGAAATGGATCATTCTTCTAAACAACAACTCTTCTCATATCAACGACGGTCACTTCTTTCCATAACTGTATTGTCTCCACGAACTGTTCTATGCATTTCTTGCAGCCCCCATTCAGAAAACAAACTCTTTTCTTTCCCCTTCAGTATACAGATTCTTAGTCCCTTTGGCTAATTGTTAGTTGGTGTTTTTTCCTTGCCTTGATACTATATAGCCATCCTCATCTCATGAAGAACCCTTTCTGTGCCACTGGTATAGATGACTACCACCATTGAAGAGGATGACCATTTAAGTAACTCTACTCCCCTATCTTCATGGAAAAAAAAAATGTAGATTTCCCTGATATAAAGTTAGAAAGAAGAAAAGTAAAATGATCAAATGATGTTTATTTTCTTTTTAAAAATATTTTTTATTTATTTTTTGAGAGCAGGGAAGGAAGGGAGAAAGAGAGGAGGAGAAACATCAATGTGTGGTTGCCTCCTGCACACTCCCTACTGGGGACCTGGCCCACAACGCAGGCATGTGCCCTGACTGGGAATCAAAGCGCTGACCGTTCCGTTTGCAGGCTGGCACTCAATCCACTAAGCCACACCAGCCAGGGAATGATATTTATTTTCTACTAAATATATGTAAGGTAATCAGGACAGACTTGACTGAACTGTCCTGAAGTTTGTGTTCTTATGTACCCAAATAATTTGAAAAGTATGTGAACTCTGTACATTTAGGCACATCTTTTGTGTCATAGAATGTGTCTTAAACTTTCTATCATCCAGTTTTCTGTAAAATAAAATATGGATAACTCAAGTTGGCAAGTTTTCATTAGTGAAATGGAAGTGTTGACAATGTACTATAATCCATTTTCAAATTGACCTTTTTGATTAAAAGCAAGTAAGTCAATAACAAAGTTCCCACAGAATATGTGTAAATGAAAAATTAAATAAAATACCAAGGTATTATCTACCTAAATAAAGAAATGAAATTTCAACAATGATAATACTCACTTTTTCACATCATTTTGAAAAAAATTAGTTATTTGGTTTCTGTTACTGGTAATTTAATATGGTATAACCTGTGTAATCACTTCTTCCAAAAAGCAATTTAGAGAAATAAATTAAATGCCTTAAATATATTCGTATGCTTGGAAACAGTAATTTGCCTCTCTAGGCATTTATCTTATAGGATAATTAAGTGTGCATCATTATTTATTGTAATAGCAGAAAATGTTATGTACATCCTTGATGGTCAAAGTTAAGGGGAATTAAAAGGTTCAGTGCATTTACTTCATGCAGTGAGTTGTATATGTCCATTATACCCCAACTTTCTGAGCAGTATTTTCTGACATTTAATATTCTCATAATTTCTTTTTGAAAGAAAAGACCACAGGATAATAAAGATTATAGAATAATATATGGAGTTTTAAAACTTTATATCGCATAAGCTGAGAGAAGATACACCACATTGCTGCCATCAATATTTACAATGATTTGGCTGAAGACAGGGCAGACATTTCCAGGAAAATTAGCAAGATAAAAGGAAAACTGGAACAAACAACATGTTATGGGTTGAATTTTGTCCCCCACAGTCACACCCAGTAATTCTAAGTGCGACTGTATTTGGGATGATATTTAAAGATGTAATTACATTAAAACAATGTGATTAGCATGGGCTCTTAGTCCAAGACAACTAAACATCTCTTCAAAGAAGAGATTAGACACAGGTGCAGACACACAAAGGAAAGACCCTGTGAAGACAGACAGACAGACAGAAGATCGCCATCTGCAAGTCAATGAGAGGGGCCTCAGGAGGAACGGCTGCTGTTGGGATTCTAGGAATGGCTTTCCTCGTCTGAAGAAAGGCGAGCGCTTCTACCACCCACGCTCCCACTCAGCACAGTGGCAATCTGACGTCACGGCACCCTGAAAAACCGCTCAAGTACTGTCAGACTAACCTGTACACCCCGCCCTTCAACTTGCTCCACTCCACTATCATCCCTACTTCAAAGGAGACTTTTTAAGAATCATTCATGCTTTTTTAATAATACAAGTCAGATGTGTTGGTAAAAAGAAAAAATTAAACTATAGTTTCAAAAATAAAAATCACCTATAATACCACCATCAAGGGAGAACTGCTATTTAGCTGTATAGCATTCCAGACTCTCCTATGCATTTTTATAAGTATTTTAGATGGGATCAACTTGAACACACTGTTTTGTAACTTTTTCTCCCTTGACAATACCATGACTACCCGTCGTGTCAAATGTATTACTACATTTTCTTTAATGACTACATGGTATTTCATCTTACATGCCTCCTTCTATGAAACTACTGTTAATTTGGAGGTTTCCAATTTTTCACTAATAAACTGCTTTAAAGAACAATAACAAAAAGAAAAAGAAGGAATCAACTCTGCTAACATCCTGATCTCAGATTTTTAGTCCCCGCACTGTGAAAAAACAAATTTCTGTTGTTTAAGACACTGTCAGAGGATTTCTCAAAGGAGACCTTCCAAGCAAGAAGGGGCTGGTGAGCCCAGCTGGTGTAGCTCAGTGGATTGAGCGCAGGCTGGGAACCAGAGGGTCCCGGTTCGATTCCCAGTTGGAGCACATGCCTGGGTTGTGGGCCAGGTCCCCAGTGAGGACAATGTAAGAGGTAACCATACATTGCTGTTTTTCTCCCTCTCTGTCTCCCTCCCTTCCTCTCTCTCTATAAATAAATAAACAAATAATCTTTAAAAAAAAGAAGGGGCTGGAGAGAAATTTTTCAAATCATGAAAAGCAAGGACCTACAACCAAGAATAATCTATCCACCAAAATTTTCATTTAGAATGGAAGGGCAGATAAAGTGCTTCTCAGATAAGGTCAGGTTCAAGGAGTACATCATCATGCAGCCTCTACTATATGAAATGTTAAAAGGTTTTGTATAAGGACTCAGGAGCGAAGGCACCGAGGCCAGATCAGGTACCAGGGAATTCAGATCAGTCACAGCCAAGATGCTTGTGAGGTAAGCAAGCAAAATACAACCAGAGAAACAAAACAGAACCAGAGACATTGAAGAGACATTGAAGTTTAGAACATTCTGGCAGTAACCAGAGGGGAGGGGGAAGGGGAGAAGGGGGACAAGGATATTCAGGAACTGCTATAAAGGACACATGGACAAAACCAAGGGGGAGGGTGGAAGCAAGGGAGGGAGGTGGGTTTGCCTGGGGTGGGGTGGGGGGAGGGTAAATGCAGACAACTGTAATTGAACAACAATAAAATAATTTTAAAAAATTATTTAAAAAATAAATAAAATAAATAAAAAAAAGACACTGAGCCTGTGGTACTTTTTGATAGGAGCCCTAGCAGACTAATGCAAAAATGTAATCACTAAATAACTAGATCAAAACAACTGAAATTTGCTGACTCTGCAAGCCTCAGCATCAGCGTACATAATCTGAACTACACCTATAAAACAAAGATGGCTTACTTGTTGTCAAATCAATGCATTTTATTTTTGCTGCCTCAGTCTTGTGACTGATCCTTCTCACTTTTACCTGATTTTTCTTTTAAAATGGCTTGCCTTCTCCAAAAGTTCAAAGTTTCTATATGCAAGATAATTCTGGACACCAAGGCTGTTTTGTTTTCAACTTTGATGATTAGAAAGCAGAAAAGTTAACACTTGAAAGCTCTCAGGTAGGTTTGTGGTTTTTGAGTTTGAGGCTTGAGTTTCCCTTCAGAGCAGGAAAGTTTATTGTTTGCAGATAGTCGCTTAATTGGCTTGTGATTACGCAACGTTGAAGCAAAGTTCTCATTCTGGGATGTTGACCCTCTAGACATCCTGGCTCCAAGAAACTAAACTGTGTTACCCAATAATATAAAAGACTCTTCATGCATACTGTCTGTAGATTAGAATCCTACTTAGGAATGTTTCTTTTATACATATGTGTTCAGACTGTACTTTTCCTAATTATATTTACTGTTTCTTGGCAAATGCATTTGTGTGTGTGGTCTTGTTCTATCATTCGCTAGAGACACTGAAAGTACAGGTGCTGTGATACGTGTGGGTGCCTTGCTAGCTGAGGGGCCGTAAAGACAACCCAGCCAGGACTGTTGGCATCCACTGCAGAGTCTGCAACTGAAGACCCATAGACAGAGTTATTTTTGTATGGAATCACTCTGACACAAGCAAGTGTAATGACACACAGGATTCCTGTGCCCTGATGGATCGCATTCATGAAATACTAAGACAGGGTCAACCTCTGTGTGTAGAAAGTGCTGTCTTCTGTGAAGAATATTGGAATTCTCCATCCCAGTAATCCTGGAAAACAGCCAGTCCTGGGACAGAAAATGAGCATCAGGGAAGTGTTATTTAGACGTGGTAAGGAAGAAGGGTAGCAATAAAATTATTTTCCTGAGCCCATGGGGAAGTTCAGGGGCTCAGTTCCAGGTAAGAGTGACTCAATAATGTGCTCCCCGGACAATGCTAACATGGCTCCTGTCATTTGGGGGTGAGCCCGGTCCAGCACAGGAGAGTTTGCACAGCACAAGGGCACCTGTCGTTTGCTCCCATTCCCAGGCCTTTTGTGTGGCGGCTTCTTTTCCTAGCCTCGATTTTACTCATGGATTTCCAAATACTGGAAAGATGACTGTGCCCTCAACTAGTAGACTAAAAACCGAATTTCCTAGGCTCATTTGTGAAAGGATTGTTCTGATTCATGAAACAGAGCCCACTGACCGTGGGAAACAGTGTGGCTAACAGAACTAATAGAATGAAAGAAAGTTTCTAGTTTGGTCTTGGAATCTAAACAGATCTCTGACACTGACCAAGGCTCTTAGAATCCCTGTCCTGTTCCTAAATAGGGGTTTGAACAAGGTGGTCATTGTGGTCCACTACCAGCAGAAGTATCTTCTGGTTTATTAAGTGGTGTCAGCATAAAAGAATCACTATTTTTGAATATCAATACTGAACTGAGCTGCATATAGGAAGAGAGGGTTATGCAGATTTCATGAGAAGCAGAACTGAATTGGAATGGATGCCACAAGCAGTCCTTAATTACTTTTTCTTTAAAAAAAAAAGCATGGTAGCGATGCACTGTTGTTCTTCTTCTTCTCCTTGTTATACTTTATTTCTCCCACAAGAAGACTGTGAAACCCCTCGACTTTTAAGTAAGCCCCTCTAAGTAAAGTCTTGAGAATTTTCTGGAAAATGAATTGAGTTGATGCATGAGTAACTTTTTTAAAAATGTAAAAAATGTCTCTAGAAAATAATTTTTGTTTCCCCCTTCCCAACACCATCGTTTTCAAAGCTTTACCCATGATTTCCATGCCACAGACACAGCAGTCCACAGTCAAATACTTTTAGCTCATACTATCATTTAATCTTACTTAGAAGTTTGCTCTGTAACATCTGGATAATATATTTCTCAATTTTCTAACAACAAACATTGATATATTTCTAGCAAGTGCTCAGTTTAGAAACATAAACCTACTAAATACATCAAAGGATAAAAAGAAAAAATGTAGATATTAGCTGTAAAGTATCGCAACTGAAAGGGTTACAGGAGCAAGTTCTAAAACTGATGGAAAAGGAGAGCTAATCATTTGCGGCTATCATGGAAGTGATGCTCGTTTTAATATCAGGAATTTGAAAAAATTGATTTCAGAAGCCTTGCTCTTAAAGTAAGGAAGTCATGTCAACAATCCTCTTTCTTTTGACACCCAAGGTTGCTAAAGAATGAACCCGGTTACCTCTTGGGCCTCCCTAAGTACCGGCAGCATTGAGTTGCAGGAAGATTGTCTACGCCCCATATCTGCCTTCTGGTCTTGCTCGAGAGCTTCTACTTAGATAACCTGAATTTCCTTAAGGCGCCAAAGCTTCAAAGAATTCTCGAAAACAGATTTTAACCTTTCTAGTCTCTTTAGACAGCAGGAAGATGAAATGCCGAGTGTAGGCCAATCTGTGCCCCACAATGCACAGAGGCTGGCTGCACTTCGCCTCGCCTTTTCCCACCCAGGGAGAAAACGTTGGCTGCACCTGTATTGTGCTCCGTTGTTGACATATATTAATTATCTGCCTAGAACCTCTCCCTAAGTAATGGCATATCCTGTGCTGTGTTCGTCTGCCAGGACTGCCATAACGAAGTGCCACAGAGTGGGTGGTCGAGACAATAGAAATGTATTGTCTCTCAGTTCTGGAGGTCGGAAGTTAGAGATCAAAATTTCAGAGCTGATTTGTTCTAACTGAGGGGCTATAAGGGAGAATCTATTCTGTGCCCGTCTCCCAGCTTCTGAAGAGTTGTTGACAATCTTTCTCATTCTTTTGATTCTGCTTTACTACTCTAATCTCTGCCTTCATCTTCACACTGTTTTCCCTGCGTGTCTGTCTCCAGATCTCCCCTCTTGATAGAACTCCAGTCATAATGGATTAGGGGCCCACCCTATGAGAGTATGACTTCATCAGTACTTAGCTAATTACATCTGCAATGACTCTATTTCCAAGTAAAGTCACACTGTGAAATACCATGGATTAGGACTCAGACATGCATGTTGGTGAGGGGACAATTCAACCCACCTGCAATTGATTTTGAATAAAGTTTTAGTCTGGTTGTTTGTTGTTTGTTTGTTTTTATGAATGGCCTGTGTATAATAAACATTTTCTTAATCATAATCTGGTAACTCAGGAAGAAGACCTCATTCAAGGTCAGTGCTAGTGTGACCGAACAAACTGGGGTTTGTGCATGTGGTGCCTTGATGCATGACCCAACAATTAGTGTTGAAGGAAACAGGTTTTTATTTGCAGGATTCCAACCTTGGGGAGCCGGGAGCACTCCTGCTCAGAGCCCTGTTCTCCCACGAGACGCAGCACTTCCTTTGCTCCCCGCCAGGCTATAAGCCAAAAGCATGCCCAGAAGTTCCCCACATCCTTATCTGTTCTTAAGCTAACTGCACAAAGAGTTTTCCATCCCCTCTGGAAGGCACATTCGTGGGTTTCAGAATCACCATCCTCTCGAAGCAGCTCTCTCCTTCAGAATCTGGGGTACGTTGTCCTCAGCCTCCGTGTAATAGTCCAGGAAAGCATGTGCCATGTTGCACTGGATCATGGTGAGGTCCAGGAAGGCACACATCCCAAGAGAGCAGCCTCTCCATATGTCTTTCAGAGAAGCAGAAGTCAGCATTCCCTGCTCACAGTACAGCATTCCAGCCATCCCTCACAAATCTGTGCTTGGTTCGGCAGGTTCCTGAAATTCCCAGCCCCGTCAGCCTCCTGCCATGTTCTCCAGGCAGGTTTCTCAGCGGGTCTCCTCTTCTTACTCAAGCTCCTTCTTAACCAAAGACCAAATGCCTGCTTCCTACACTGCAGCCCGCATGGGTGCACCTCCTCACGGCTGCCTCTTCCTTACTACACCCGGCCACGTGACGGAATCACAGCTACAAAGTGCAGAGGCGTTTGATGTTTTCTCTCTCAGACTCCATGACTGAATCCCCTTACTTCAGGACTCCTTCCTCACGGCTGCCTGCCCAGAGGAGCAGACACAGCTCCTCCCTCACTACAGGCAGCACGGCTGAGTCTCTCTCACATGTTGCCCTGTTCACTACAGACTGGCACGGCTGCTTGTTGCTTCCTTCCTACCCCATGACAGACGAGCCTTCCTCTCTCCCTGCCTGCTCTTGTTTTAAATGCTGACTTGGAGCTTCCCACAGGACCTCATATCTAGCCCCTCCTACAATGGTCTGCTTTTGCCAGCTCCCCTGGCTCTTCCACCTTCTTTCGGCTGTCATTTTAGTCAGGGCAAGAGTTCCCTTGACACAGGGGCTTCTGGGGAGGGCATTTACCTCCCCTGGCTATATCATGTGTCACTCTACAGTCTGAAAGTCACATAGACATAGACCTTTTGCCTGGGGCAGTAGCACAGCAGTCAACTTGCTATCAACTTGCCATTGTTATGAAAAGTATCTTAACCACCATGCCATGCCCTTCCCCTGCCCCTGACCATGGGCTGTGGGGAATATTTTCAGGGACCCCCATCCTTTTGTACCCCATTACACTAGCACTAGGGAACCCACTGCAGCAAGCAAACCGTTTTGCATCCTATGGGAAGATTTATCTCCCTGAGCCAATGGACCATATGTGTGAATTTCAGAAAAAGAAAGAACACAGTACCTCATCTCTTTGATGCCAAAGTATATTAATTCGTTTGTTTAAATTATTCTATATTTCCCACGCTCTTCGGAATTAAAAAATGCTTCATTTTGTTTTTTTCTCTCTTGATTTTTATTTGAAGACTTTTCATCCACTAAGAATGTTGTGCATTAACAAGGGAAAGCCCAAATTAAAGAAGCAAGTGGTTTGGCAGTTGAAAACACTTAGAATTGGGTTCGCTAAAATATCTTTCTGCTGCCATGTTTTAACTTGTTTTAATAGCACTGAATATATCTTTTTATTAGTTTTAGAGCAGCCTATGACTATTTACCTGTCTGTTAGGTGCATCTATTATAGAGAACACAGAGGGGAGATTCTTTCCCTTCAGGAGACTGTTAATTTGCTCAGTGTGAGCTACTTAGAAACCAGTTTTGGCTCACGTGAGTGGAAAGTCACTCGGCGGGAAGAGGAGAGGACAGCGTTCCTATCCCCTTATCTGTATAATGAGTATTTAGTTTCCATGGTCATTGCAAGTTCAGATCAACAGCAACAATGTTGTAACAGAGTTTTACTTTTTATTCAAACTTCTAGCAAGCTGTTCTTTTACTTCACTTTCTTAAGTGGAACAGTTGAAGGTACCGATTTTGTTTTTGATGGGGCCTAGGTTCACAGGGGAACCTGGCAACTCAGGTGTGCTGTTTAAATCCTACAGCTTCAATGTCCCCAAGCTCCAGATGGAGATAATAGGGTTCATCTCACAGTTTTGTAATAGTGAGGATGGAAACTAAGCTCAGGTATGGGAAATATACAGTATATATGACAATTTCTTCTTCTTGAGATAGCTGAGAATTTCTCACTGAGTTTTATTTATTTCATCACACTCTGTCTTAGGCTAGTTACTGTTTGCAATCTAAGTCCCCTAAGTGTGGAAGGTTTCCTTGCATTATGCTGGTGATTATTGTTTCTATCTTGGGCATTCTGTTTTCTTATTTGCAGATTGCCTTTGGGATCTATTTTCCTATGTACCAAATTCTCACTCATCTCCAATTAATTTCTTCGGCTCTCTATAGGAGTTTCCTTCTTTTTCATTTGTGTTTTCCACAATGTTGCTTTTGCTATTTATTGCTTCTGATGGTGATTTTATGGGCCATGGTTGGTTTTCCAGCATCCATTCTACCAGGGCCTCACCGTGTAAGAGTTATGAGGTTCCTCTCAGCTCCAGGGATGGAACCTGAGTGATCCAAGATAAGCCATAAAATGTTATGTCCCTTGGGTTAAGGTGTTCAAGGCTGGAGACTGAGTCGGGTTGCTTCCACCAGACTCAAGCCAAGCTGTGAAAAGGGGACTGCTCCTTTTGGACGGTGTTTAGGGCTTATAGGGCTTCATTATACAATGGCTGCAGCTCTTTTCCTGCCTTGGGAAAAGCTAAGCCCAGACCAAAATCAACCCAACAAGGAGAGAAATACTAAGAAACTGGGAAATCACACAAGAGCTCTGATTAAGCACTGCCTGAAGCCTGACCTGACTGAACTTTCAAGCTAAGCGAGACAATATTTTCTTAACAGTTAAATAACTTTAAATTGGATTTTCCTCCACTTAAAACTTGTGACAATTTGTCCCATTTACTTTGCTATAATATTACTTCCATCTTGTTCCTCTGACTTTTTAATTTGTCTGTTTACATTCAACAATGTTAATGTATTCTTTTTTTAAAATAAGAATAGACAACGGCTATTTTCTAACGTTATACTATATTTTCTATAAAAATCTTTGGGATGAAATTGCCTCATTCCTCTTACTGTTTTATAGCACTTTTACAATTTTGTAATATTTTAATAGTTCTCATTTTCTCTTTTTTTAAAAAGATTTTATTTATTTATTTTTAGAGAGAGGAGAAAGAGAGGGAGAGAAACAGCAATGTATGGTTGCCTCTCACATGGCCCTCACTGGGGACCTGGCCCGCAACCCAGGCATGTGCCATGACTGGGAATCAAACCAGGACCCTCTGGTTCCCAGCCCGCGCTCAATCCACTGAACCACACCAGCCAGGCTCGTTTTCTCTTATATCCATATTTCCAAAAAGATAATTTCCAGATTCTTGTTATTGTTGCTAAAAATTTTATTTGCTGTGACTCAGACAGTCTTCAGTTATCTTATAGGCTTTGGAGCAAGCAGTTTGGCAGATACATTCATGTCACCATTAATAAAGAAGGTTCACGATCTTAATCTGAAGTGGTCCGTGCTGATGGCAGGCTTTCATATCTTTATTGATCAGGCTTTGCCTAGTTCTCATGTCTCAAAATCTGCCAGGCCTCCTTCCCTGTCAGGGACTGTGATCGGAAATGAATCCTCATCGCTGACTTCAAAATGACAAGTTACCCTCCTCCAACTCCACACCCCCTTTGTGTTGCTCTGTTGTTTTTAAAGCACGGTACAAGTCACTTCCTAACACACCCTGCATGCTACTCTCACTATTTTTATTGTTCATGTCTGTCTGTCCCTACTAGAATGTAAGATTTTCACATACAGGCTTGTTCTTTTTTGTTTCCCTGATATATTCCAATACTACTTGGAACATGGGACCTTTTGAATGACCATGGGTTAAATGAATATGCATGCATACATGTACTTGTAAGTTTTTCCATGTTTGTTTCATGTTAGGGTTTGCAAATATAGGATTATATTATGCACTTTTCTCTGTATGTTTGTTCTTGTTTACCCATTAATGTAAATTATGACCATGCCTCCACATTACCTATTGACGGCTTATTGTTGTGATTATTTAAGCTACATAATCAAGATGCCCTGTAATTCAATCCCTACCATACTGATGAGCATTAGGTATATTTCCATGTTTCCGTTTTTTGACAATAAAGCTTTATCATGATAAATCATTAAATACTACTTTCATGTGTTGCAAATTTTTCCTCAATCTATCACTTTTCTTTTGACACTTGTATTAAATAACAAATTTTTACATGCTATAATTTGTTTTAGAAACTATGACTTTAAAATATTTCATACTTGGTCACTCAGAATTTATAGCCGGTTTATTTGGTGTAACTGTTGACTGGCAAGCCACTTCAAATACAAAGTGATGAGTTGTTCTCATTAAAATAATTCATAGACAGTATATTCACTGAGAATTTAGATGTAATAAAGATTTTAGGTTCAAATGCTCTTGTAATATTTTCCTGGTGTTATTTACACCAAAAGAGAAAAGAAAAAAAAAACACCCTGTTTAAGGCACTTAAATATAAACCACTAAAGTACTGTAAGATCTTTTACATCCCCCAATGTTATTGGACATTTTTAAACAACATTTAAAATTCTATGCCTACTTAATTGTAGATGAACATAAAATATAAGACTTTTAGAAGCAAAACTAGGCAGAGCAACTTCAATGTTTCAATAGCTTAACAAGATGAAAGATTATTTTTGCTCACCGAATGATCCAGAACAGAGCTAATTCTTCAGATTAGAAAACTCTTCTGGGAGTCTCCCCTCCAAGTAGAAATCTAGGGTTTTAAGTTTCTTTCATCCTTTGCTCTGTATCCTTACATTTATGCCATATAACTGGTGAATGCAAATGCAAGTGAGGGATCACTTGGAAATATATATGGGCTCGTCAGCATCATGCTTTGTTTCCAGCCGTTCCCTGGGTGCTCATTGGTCACTGCTAAGTCACATGACCCGCCCAGCTGAAAAGCTATGTAGGAGGGGTTTAATAAACACATATTCTCTACTATAACAATGCAACTAGAAATGTATACAAGTGATTTATTTTTCTTACAATCTGATTATCTAAAAACACAATTAAAAGTCTAAGCAAAAATCATAATTTTTTGTTGTTTTGGGGTTTGTGTTTTTTTTTACCCACTCAGTGTTCACATTCACATGCCATTTAAAAACTCTCACCACCCAGTAATTGGCTGAGACACTAATCGCTGATCATGTGCCAATTTAAATGGAGTCTTGGCATCAGGGGTGGGGCCAAGGAGGACATTACTCATAACCATTAAAAATTACTGTTAGAGACATTTTTAATATTACTTACATAATAATAATGGTGAATATTTGAGAGACTGTGATAAATGCTTTACATGTAATCAAATAGATTAAGATATAAAAGAATATGCCTGTGTGGCTATATGCATATTCATTACTATATACCTATCTATTTATAAAAACTGGTTAGTAAGTAAAGTGATCATGTCCTTATACATTTTGCCTTCTGGTCATTTTAACATAAGCTACCAGTTAGATTCAGAATGATACCCAATCTCCATAGACTTCTTTGTTCATGGCTAAATCACTGGACTCTCATTTATAGTCTCGGTTCTCCTCTGCCCTAGTGAAGAACACTATGGCCTTTCGAGAGTGAAATGAAGACCTTAAATTCACACTTCATCATTGGTGATGCCATAGCATCAACCTTTGGTGTATTCTAACATTTGTACTAATGCCTGTTTACAGAGATGGGATCTGCACCTCACACCTCACTTTTGTGTACTGGTCTTTTGTCCTATACTGTGAGCTTGGGTCCAAACATCTTCTTCTGATTTCCTCCTAGTACCAGAGTCCTAATCTTATACTCATATTTGGTGGCTGACACTCTGCTACCTTTCAATAATCATCTCTGATTTGTTGCATGTGTGAAAACCCAACTTTACTTATAGAGGTCCCTGAATGTCTGAACAGCCTTTCTCTAAATTGGACCTCCCTCCTGCCTGTAAAGTCAGCTACCCCAAGCACTTACTTGTATTAAACTTCAAACTAATAACTTCCATTAGCTCTGGTTCCTTAGGTCCTGACTCAATTCATGAGCCAATCTAATTCTTAACTCTCCCATCCTCTGCTCTACCCAATTCTCCTCTCCTTGATGGGGCTCCTCCCAGGACTGTTTCAAGCCCCACCTAAGAGCACTGTCTGCATGTCTGTGTATGCATGTGCAATGAGTATGCCTGTGAGTGTATATGCCTATCTGTGTTTACTGTATTTGATAATAATGGAGACATTAATTTGGATCGTTTTCCTCAGTTGTCTTCATGTGTTTATTTTCATTGCATATTCACTGAAAACTTTCTCTTGTGATTTTTAAATTAAGTCATATTTCATTGGTTGCCACTACTGACATCTTCCCCTATTTGTTTATGTTATTAAAGTCAGGGATTGAAAGAATTCTGGGGATATTAACTCCAGTTCGAACACGCAGATGGGGCCACCCAAGGGATCCTGTATTTTCGCAAACTTAGCAGTTTGCTACCTTGTAGAGAGGTGCCAAATGCTTCTGAACCCAGAATAAATCTCTAGCGAGCGCTGTGCAGGCTTGGCTCTGGAAAGGGCGGCAGGATTAACAAGACCAATGTGTCTGATGTGTTGACTGTTACAGCTTACCCTGAATGCTGGAATGGGAAATGAGCAACATCGCTTCTGCCATTCACGGCGAAAGGACCACACGTTTCAGTCTCAGTGGGGTTCTGCTTAAAGCCTTATTCTGGAAATGTTAGAGAGATAAACATTAAGCTTCTCGAAAGCTTTACAACTGTTTTATCAAAGATTTTGCAATAAAATTTAGAATATACATACTGGTTTGGGATCTGTTGCTTTACATAACTATTCTTTGTAATCTGTATATAGATACTGCCTCTCTTTTGAAACTATAGGCCTGTGTCTAAATTTCATTTTATAAAACTGAACTATTTTCCCTACACTCACCCGGTGAAATACATCTACATGACCTCTTTTCTGTTTCTACCCTTAATTTCTGCACCTGCTATAGTTTTTCCCTTCATCTCTGTTGTCTTTGACTCTTGAATATTGTCCCTCCCTCTTTTAGTTAACCAAGAATACTCATTGTGCCCTGGCTGGTGTAGCTCAGTGGATTGAGCGCAGGCTGGGAACCAAGCGGTCCCAGTTCGATTCCCAGTCAGGGCACATGCCTGGGTTGCGGGCCAGGTCCCCGTGAGGGCCATGTGAGAGGCAACCATACATTGTTGTTTCTCTCCCTCTCTTTCTCCCTCCCTTCCCTTCTCTCTAAAAGTAAAGAAAAATAAAATCTTAAAAAAAAAAAAGAATACTCATTGTAGTGGCCTCAGGATAAATGAGACTTGCTAGGGAATGGCTATCTTTGACACCTCCTTCCAAAGCAAATCCCTGTTTCAATTGCTCATTTCATTCATAGCTTTTCTTCAAAACATTTATCATAACTTGCAATCATATTCACTAGCATTTAAATCTTCTATAAAAAGGCTCCATAAGACCACTCATTTTTTCATCACAGTAATCTATCATAAATAATATGAATATACAATTATTCGCCACCTTGTTAAATGCAGTAACTTCTAGAGAACTTTTGACATATCAATACCTAACCCTCATCAGTGTGAACCCAAGGATAAATACACACTTATGCTTTCCTTTCCTACAGTCTACTAACATTATTACTGCTTTTCCTGTTCTACACAGGGCTTTTTATGGTAAATTATTATGACTCGAGACCAGTCTCCCTAGTCACCTGCTCGTAACTCCCACTAGCTGACCCAATCAGATGCCAAAGAAATAGGTAGCCAGTGATTACTTTTAAAAATACTACTTTCCCAAGGCACATAGAAGAGTGATGAAGAGCAAGTAGAACCCCAAAGCTAATGACTGATTCTTTGTTCAGAAATAAAAAGATTTTGGACTCCGAGTTTCCTGCTCCGTAGACTTTGATAGTGACTGTAAATGGGAGAGTAGGTTTTCCTAGGCATACAGTGGGGTTGCAGGGACCTATTACATAGGGTTAGGATCAGGATGGAAACATCCTGTTCTGAAAATACCATGTACAGCAATACCTGGTGTGTATTATTTAATAAGTGACAACTCACTTCCTTTCTGTAAGTTAATCTAAAGCATTTTAATCTAAAAATATGAAGAAACTAGCTAGGTCACAGTGACTAATCAGAATGGTTAAATTGATTAAGAGGTCTGTACTCGGGGTTGCCTGGTAAAACACAGAAAGTACACTTTTACTGGATAAGTCTGGCTAGCCTAGCTGTTCTCCTACTTATTTCTTCAGGTGATTTATGATTATTTAATAACATTTATACAGTTGGGCTGACATTTGAAAATTGTGACATATTTTTTCTTATTTCTTGAAATCTCTAGCAGTGACGAGACATACTGATTTAAACCAGAGAATTTTATTAAATACTTTAAAAAGAAGAAATAATTTCCATGTTATTAAATCCAGGCGTATAACACTAAGTACTGAGCAATTGTTCCCCACTGAAATGTTAAAGTACATTATCACATGACCAGAATTCTATTCTATATGGGTGACATGGGATAACTGAAACCTGCTTTTATGTCAATCTTGAAAATTGTGAAGGAATACAAATTTACTAAATTTATATTATTGCTTATAGATGAAAATCAATAGCTATTTAACTATTGTGAAAGGATTTACTAAAGTTAATTTAAAAGCAGATGCCTATATGGCTTAGTCTAATTAATAAGTAAGCTATGTGGCAACCAGGACCGAAATCAACACAGCCTGTTCAAGAAAAGGTACACTAAGGATAAAATTATCAAGAAAAACATAACTTGTGCAATGCACCACTTAACTGCATTGAGATTAGAACATTTTCATTTGTAAGCAACAGCAGACATTTTTCCCAACTTTCAAATATGACCTTATAGAGTGATAATTTGAAATATTTAATATTGCACCACAGATTCCTGGAATGAGTATTACTTAAGATAGTACTGCTTTCCCATAAGAATTGTTGGGGTTTTTTTACTTCACTAATAATTTAAGGTGATCAAAAATGTAGTATGTTTATAGTGAATAAAATCTTCAACTGTAAGTTCCAAAGACATACAAAAGATTTGTTTTCTCTAAGAAGAGCTGACTTCTTGGCTTCTTATTAATATATTCACACACATTAATTAGGATTAGATTTGGAACTCAGAGACAGCAAACTCCAAATAATGTGGCCTAAATGATGCAGAATGTTATTTCTTTTTTCCCACAGAAATGCACACTGTTCACAGCCTAGACATTATGGAGACTGCACATTAATGAAGAAGCAAAAAGTATCTATTGTTTGCCTTGTTATCTTCATCAGTTTCCACTTCATGGTCTGAGATGGTTGCTCCAACTCCGTCCATCACGTCGCCCTTCTCTATCAGAGGGGAGGAAAAGAATAGGAGACAAGCAGGTCACTCTTTTTAGGACAACTTCTCAAAAGTTACTCATACCACTTCTATCTTTATCACAAATAGCCAGAATTCAGTCACACAGCCGCCAGGCCCAGCTTGTCTGGGAGGCGGGGCAAGTTTTAGCCTTGCAGTCTTGCAGCCGGTTGTTTTTGCCGTAGAAGAGGAGCAGGGTCAGAACAGCCTTTACTCTGTGCACTGATGACGCTTCCAGTCTGGGGCAGCACCATACAATGTTGGCGCCGCTCCTCCTCGGTAATCGCTGGGCGTACAGTTTCCAGCTGCTCTGCCACGCGTTTGCACGTATTGGGCTGTTTGGGGTCTGGAGGAGAGCGGAGACGGAATCCTGGTTTAGCTATACCAGTCATGTAGCCAGGTATCCTTTACTAGTTCTGACCAACAAAATATACATACGAGCAATAAACATGAATATAGGTAAGCTGGATCCCATTAGGTAAGGTTTTCTTGCCTGTGGGAAAGGCCATTCCCTTTCCTTCCTCCAAGTATTTTATGTCCGTAACACGAGGTTTGGGACAGTGGCAGCCACACTAGTATCCTGAGGGTAAAGGTCACATGTGGAGGAGGAAAAAGTCAAGAGAACCAGAGAGAAATGGACTTGGATCTTCACCTACCATGGCTGGAGTCATTTTTGTACCTGGAGATCATGCTAAGTGAGATAATTACTATCAATGTCATTATCGGAACCACTGACCTTTGTAAAGTCTGGCTGGCCTTCGCCCCCTCATGCCACTGAAGGACATGCTTCCCAGCTTTCAGTCTCACTTCCAGTTTTTCATAATTTTTCAGACACAAATAATGCCTTATATCTCTGCATTACTATAAATTCTCATTCAGAAAACGAGTCAGTAAATGACATTTTAAAAAGATCCTGCAATAAACACCTGTCCCTGGCAACATGGTGCTTGTACCAACTACCAATTTATTGCCTTCTAGTTCCACATTCACCTTCATTGTCTGCTCTCAGAAAAAAAAAAGTCTAGGGCCTTTAAATAGCTGCCGGAATGCAAAACATTGTCATCAGAAGGAGCAGGAGAGACACGGAAGGTGGAAGGGGTTCTTTCCTGATTCCAGGGTTCTCACTCACCAGAATCTCTCAGTGAGGAGATGGTTACTTTATTATGAGCTGATTTAAGAACTATAATTTGGGTGTGCAAAATATTAATAAGAAGGGTAGTTCAGGGTACAACTGTCATTGAGGAAGAAAGTATAACTGGTGGAAGAAAAAGGTGAACTGTCACAGCAGGGATCAGTAGCTGTGAACTCCCATGACATGTTCACATCTGGGGAAGACAGGGAAGTAAATGACGCAGGGACATAGGAAGTCAGGATGTCAGCAATGATTCACATGACTGCCTAGCATTAGTTTTACCCAATTTGATCGTCACCCTTGGATTTAATGTATGCTGATGAATCATTAGGCACAAAGTCAATGGTAGATACAAAGATAGGAGGACAGTGTCTTCAGTAAACTTCAAGACCATCACTTTATCAACCATCTATCAGGGTAGAAATGCTTTACCACCATTAGGAGTAACAAAGTGCTTTCCATTTTCACTACTGTTTCGACAGTTCCTGATTTTGAAGGTTTGAATACACAAGAAGCACTTGCAGCTTCTGGCAGCCACCCTGCTACTATTGAAGTTGCTTGTGGGCGTGTCTGCGTCTGCACTGTTTACACGGTATTTTAAAAAATTTTAATAACTTCAATTGATTACAAGCAACATTCCTAATAAAACATTTCTGTTACTATCACTACTAAGAATCTTTTTCTTACATATTAATGCTATAATATAGGATAGAAAATATAAAAACCCTCTCAGATAGATGTCAAGTGTTTTGTTAGAGGTGAGAGAAGAGTATTCATAATTCTTTCCTTCATAGGTTGATCCATGAACAATTATAATTGGCTTTTTATACCCTAGACATTATCTGTCTGGAGATGCAAAGAAAAAAATAAGTCATAATCATACCTCTTGAAAAGCCCACAGTATAGCCCTGGCTGGGTAGCTCAGTTGGTTGGAGCATTGCCCCAATATCCAAACCCAAAGTTGCGGGTTTGACCCCTGGTCAGGGCACGTAAAAGAATCAACCAGTGAATGCATAAATAAGTAGAGTAACAAATCTATCTCTCTCTCTCTCTCTCTCTCTCTCTCTCTCTCTCAGATCAATACATAATTTTTTTAAAAAAGAAAGAAAAAAAATTTTTTAAACCCACACTATAGTGAGTAAAACAAATCCATAAAGCAATAAGTATAGTGCATTGTTGTGGAAATGTGAGGCAGAGGGCGATGGAAAACAGAGAAAAGTTCTCCTTTGGGGATCAGACCTAAAAGGAGAATCAGACATAGCTCAAGACTATTGTACAAAATTGCAGAAGGTTCTCAGGAATGCGAAGTCTGGGTAGGTATGTTTTAAGAAGCCTGAGAACTTTCTGTTTCATTCGCAGAAGAGCTAAATGCCCAGTGAATACATATAATGTTTCGTAAGATTTTTTTTGTATTTAGATGAAAAATTATAAATCAACATTATACAAAGCAGTGACCTTTTTCCCCTTTCTTTGAATGTGGTGAGCAGAAATGTCTAAGACAGTGCTGAAAGCTTTACTGAAATGACAGAGTTCTAATGCCAGGTACGAGACTGCTCCCATCATTGAATATGGTTTAGAATAAACTTGCCCTCTTCAAGACCGGAGAATGTGCATTTCATGATGAGTGCAGACCTACATATGAAGGGTGATGTGTTGGCTCTACTGTCTTTCTTTTCAATATGCTAAACGTTGGAGGTCATCTAATGGTTTGACGAGTTAGAGACGAGGACAGGTAAGAATATAACACCATGTAGCTCTGCATAAAATTACTAAACAATATAAGCTTTCCTTACCCTTTTCCCAAAGAAATGCATGTAACTAAAGTTAATTACTGCGTACAAGTCAACTCACCATGACAAAAATACCAATAGATCAATTCTTTAGATGTAGAATTAAAGAACAAATCCCTGAAGTATGTTTTGACTCATTAAAATTTCTTCAAAACTATTGTTTTTCCCATTAAAAGTCTTCAAAAACTAAGATGTTGATCAGCTCTCCCCCAGTGTTGTTAATATTCTGATAGAAATATCTCCTGAAGTTATACACAGCATTGGATATTATAAGTAGTAATAGTGTTATAGATATTCTAAAATGTTATTTGCTATAGCAAAAAAATGTCAAATATAATCTCATTTCCCACATACAATGCAACCTTATTTTTCTTTATTCAGGCATTCGTTTAAGTGTGTGCATAAATAATAATAATATAATACTTATTTTGCAAGATGCATGCATGTCCTTTGCAGAGCCGACACCGAAAGCACCAAGTTTAATATGAAACCAACAAGAAAACAACCTTTTCTAACATTTTTCATTGTATCAGGGGAATTTCTTATGGTTAACCTTTGCCCAAATTGTACCTTTTCGTTTTTGTCACAAGGGCTGCTCAGCAGAATTTATAGATATTCACGAGTAAACAAGTGATGTTTATCTAATCAGCCATGTTTCCAGCTACAATTCCATTTGCACTCAAAAGGGAAAAACTTCTTCCTGAATTTGCAGCCCTCCTTCTGCTTAGCATTTCTTGGAAATTCAAACAGACAGTTTGAGATCCTGAAACATGACATAAGACAATGGAACTCCGTCACGTATAAATACTGCTCAGGGGTGACAGTCTCCGAATGACGCTTTGGGGACTTGTTTTCTCATCAGGACCCGAGTTATTTTTGTAACGTCCTGCAGGAACCGCGGAGGACAACACAAGGTTCAAAAGGAAGGCCAGCTAGTAAAGATATGGAATTATTTTCGAGTTTGCTCCTCGGAAAGGATCGCTCTGGCTGCACGGTTATTTTAAGAAACAAATTGCTTCTGTAGAGAAGAACGAAGTCACACTGAATTGGAGGAAATGCTTGTAAAGAGATGGCATCACTGTGTTTGGGGGGCAGGGGGTTGAGAAATAATTATCCTCTGTAGTTTAATAAAAAATGAAAATAGACTACACGTTTTGTGAGCAGGATTGCTGTCTTGGGACAAAAACGAGAAAGAAAATGAAGTCTTGTTAGTTAGGAAATAATAGCTCTCACAATTAGGGTTTTATGCCCTCAAGCACAAGTGACTGGCTTTTGATGTGGGTAAGCAAATCTAGGGTGGATTCTGCACAGAAAACCACACAACACGTCCTTGACCAAGTTGGGATTGAGTTCTTGCCTCTTCTGGTTTAGTGGGGTCAGCTCTCAGCCCGTTACTCCTCATTCAAGGACTCACTGTAGGTGCAGAAATGAACAGAGACTCCCGAAAAATCTTCAAATGGACCCTGCCTTTGTCTTAAACTCTTCAACATGAAAGGCTATTGTGTGGGTTGTTTTTTTTTTTTTTTTTTTTTTTGAGACTGATACAAGTCCACAGTGGGAAGGAACATATTGTTTCAAAAAACAATAAGAATTGAAATAGATTTGTTTCTCACTTCCTGAATTTTCTCAGACCCAAGCTTGTCTTAGTTGTCTGATTCATTTCCTTTCCTAATTTAGATTGAAACTCAAATTTTATTTATAGTTTTATTCAGCTAAAATTAAATCAATAGATAGGTCACCTTACCTATGACAACTTTTGCTTTCTTTTAGCTGTTATAAGCCATAGTCACATCATTTCCCGTGGGGAAAATTTAGACCAAACTGACTTATCATGTATTCGTCTATGGAAAAGATTAACTCTTAAAAGATAGAAAATTTTTGAAAGATTTGAAAAAAAGATAGCGAAGGTAAATTGTGAAGTTAGTAATGCTTTAATAAATACACACAAAATGAAATGGATAAAATGACATGCAAACAGCTTGATACGTATCAAATCCAACAATACAAAGCAAAGATTTCTCTTTGGAAATTCCACTGTTACGACTCTGTAGCACTTAGATGAGACCTGTACCACTGTCGGAGCGGAGGTGCAGCTGCAGCTGTCGAGAGAAGAAATCGCTACTGAAGCCTGCCTGCAAAACATGTCCCGGAACCTAGAAACGGCTCCGCTCTCGATAATTGCAAAAACTGTGCAGAGCCGTTAAAAAGCTGCTCACCCCAGCATTGTTGCATTAAAAATAGTAACACTGTTATGAATTAGCTAGGTCAGGTATTGAACTTGGAGTGCCTCATAGGTTAACTTGGTAACTTCCATCTTTCAAATCCAGCAATCAATCTGTGTCATTTAAGAAATTGCTTGGGAATATGTGCTTGGCAACAGCCCCTGCTGTTTGCCACCCCCCTTCCTGAATGCTATGATTTACGTATAATGAGAGGCTACAAGGATCCAAGAATTTTGGATTGATCCCGGCGTCTAGTGAGCTGGGCCTGGAAACAAAGGAATGTTGGATCAGAATAGAATCTCAGGACTGAACCTCAGAATTGCAGCTAAAAGTCACTGTGGCTTCTCTGAAAAGGAGGCCATTATTAGACTGTTGGCACAGAAACAAAAATAAAGCAAATACGTGTTAATTCCAAATATGTAATTTATTATTAGTCCATCAATATTTTCCAGATTCATTATAGAATAAAGGGGGTATGTAGGGCCTTTACATCTGAAATATATGATATTACCAGAGGATAGAGAGAGAAGATAAGGAGGCAAAAATGATACCAAGTTTGTTAAATATGGATATTGGAAAAATAGCGGTGACTTCATCAGAAATAGTACAATTTGGAATGATAGGAGGCTTGGAGGAGAATTATAATGTATTTGGTCTAGATTTAATGACCTCAAGGTAATAGATTTAATTATGAATAAATGAAGAGATAATTAATATTTAAGTGGAATATTCCGTAGGTTGGTGGAAATTTAAAACTACAGCTTCAGTGAATCAGGAAGTAGAAGTGTGCAGTTAAAGTCTTGAAAGCAGACATGGTGAGTTTCACCATGCATTTCTTTAAGGATAGAAAGTAAATCAGTGTGGGAATAGCCAGACCTTTGGAAGTAACAGAATTATTAGATCAAAAACGAATCAAATCCAAACTGAACAAAGAGCGGCAATTGAATAAGCACAGTGCGATTTTACAGAGCCGAAGTTCACAGATCCATTCGCCAACTGTGTCTGCTGAGCTGACAGCAGGTTTAAGGTCAGAGGACTCAAGAATTACTGTTCAAATTCGTTAGCGTGGTTTCCACAAAATGCTACGGGTGCAAATCAAAATTTAAAGAGTTAAAGGGGGAATACATTTTACCAAAATAACGTTAATAGAAACAAACCACTAGCATGAAATATCTCACCAGAAAGGAAAATAGGATAGCAGACCAACTGGTGGTTGAAACAATATAACTCTGCTTTTAAAAACCATTTTCCCAACACATTATTTTTTAATACAGGAAAACTCAACTTCTTCACAGACAGCAATGAAAAGTGCACTGGCAGCACAGAGATGAGAGTGTGCTGGCCCAAAAGACCACGATCAGGTGACCGATAAAATACGAGGCAATATGTCTTCCCTTCTTCAGAGAAAGTTCTTCTCTCATTCCCCTTGTGTTACGGGGACCAGGCCTTTACGCTCCCCACTCTCCCCAGCCAGATGGTTATCCTTCCACCAGTATTCATCACGATTTCCATTACGATGATCTAAACTAGGCGCACGCACTGCTCGTGATTCACCCGACCTCCGCAGCTCCGAGGCACCTTACCACTTTCCTCCTGGAACTTCACTGTCTCCACAAAGACAGGCTCGTCAGCATTCACTCTCTATTTTTTAAAATGGTTTCAACTGTTGTGTTTCTTCTCATAGGTACCTATAAAATAGAGCCTTCTTTAAAAAGTGTGCTTTATTCTCTGTGATAGAATCCTGTACCAGTCAACCTTCACTGCATTCTTTGGTGATTAAAGAAAAAGGCATCAGCTTGCAATATGACAACATAGCATTTGCATGCAACTTCGTAAGGGTGAATCTAGGGAGATGATGCTAAAAATTTGTGACTATCTTAACACAATGATAAAAATTACAGCAGCCAAATCAGTGAAGGAGGGCATTCCCCTTGTCTAGTATTTTACAACAGCTTGAAGTTTTATTTCCAGGCAAGATTTTAATGTACTATTCTATGTTAAAGTCTACACTATTCCTTGAGACCAAAGCTATGTGCTTTGAAATCACATAATCAAGTGGCAGAGTCCAAATTCTGTTTTGAATATTGAGTCACATGTTGAGAAAGTTGAGTAACATTTTATAAAGCAAACCGAAGTTGATTCTAAAGGAAGTAAATAAAAGAGAGGTTATGGGAAAATATAGTAATGAACTGTATGCTAACAGGCTTTAAAAATTACATATGTCAGGCCCGGCTGGTGTAGCTCAGTGGATTGAGCGTGGGCTGGGAACCAGAGGGTCCCAGTTCAATTCCCAGTCGGGGCACATGCCTGAGTTGCGGGCCAGGTCCCCGGTGAGGGCCATGTGAGAGGCAACCATACGTTGCTCTTTCTCTCTCCCTTCTCCTCTCTCTGAAAATAAATAAATAAAATCTTTAAAAAATTACATATGTCTAAGATATAATACACATATATATTGATTTGGAGAAAAATTAAATTGTCAGCATGAAAATATAATATATGGTTTTAGTAACTGAGTCAAATATTTGATCAAATAATACTGCCATAGTTCCGTCTTGCTTAAGAGAAAAAGGGGGACTTGGATTGTGTTGGGAATATTGTCTGTACATTAAGCAACCAGGTAATTTAACTGCAAGGCAGATCCTTCATATTTTTATGGGTTGACACCCTAGGAAGTTTGCAACTTGAAAAGAAGTAAAGGGCCATGTTTCAGGGAAAATGATTAATTATAGTTTCCACTATAGGTTACTTTCATCATTATCTTACTGTACAGTTCAATTACCTGCAGGAAGTGCTTTGAGTTATTATCATTTAAAATTCATGTTTTTTCACTTTAAACAAACAATTATTTAGAAAAAATTTGGAGTCACATGACAATATCTGTCAAATGATGTATATGTTTATTAGAAGCATATTAAATTTCAAAACCATTAAACTGACCACTTCTTGCAGCTCTTTTTTATGTTCTTTTGGTAATAGTATATAAATTAACTTACCCAGAGGGCTTATTCTTTGAATAAGAATATTCACATGATGAATTTAATCTACATGAAAAAATAAAGTTTTAGGTTGTGTTCAATAAAGAAGAAAAAAATTTTAAAGAAATGAAAAAATCAATAAAATAAAAGTAACATATTTCAAAGATACTTGTTGGTACCTTTAAATTGTATTTATTTTTACATTTTGACTATGTGCATTAAATCATATACCTACCAGCCATTAAATCTTCTGATGCCTTTTCATCGGGCCCCGAACAACACTGAGATCCTTCCCCTGGACGATAAAACTGCCATGTATTAGCCCCAGGCTGCCTCCCACACCTCCTGTGCTCCGTCACTCAAGTCCAGACACACAGGTCTTCTTGGAGCATGGCCCTCTCCTGCCTGAGACCCGTGATAGGTCTCTGTTCCTCAGCCGGGGAATTTACTCTCCAGAATTAAGTCACACGGGTCCCTGTCTTCTTACAAACTCCATCTAAACATTAGCTCTTCATTGACCTTTGCTGACCACCCTCCCTAAAATGTCATCCCACCCATCTCTGTTCCCTGCTGGTTTTCAGAGTTGTCCGTCACTGTCAATTTTACACATGAAACGTTTAGTCTTTCCTTCTCACTGCTTAAATGCAGCACACACACCACATTCTCTCTCACACATACATGCACATACACCTTTAAAACCTGACTCATCTGCAGATCAGAGTTCTGTCCAGGGAGGAAAACCACTACTCTGGTGATTACTCTGGGATCTTTTGTCTTTTTGTTTTTCCATTGTGTGAGACACCATCTTCGCTTAGCTTCTGTTACAATTATTCCAAAGCGTTTTTCCAAACTTCGTGACTGCTCCTTTGCCACCATCAAATCTTTCAGGCCCGTTTCAACATCAACCCTGAATCTGACATTACACCATTTTCACTGCTACTGTCGTGGTACAAATCACCACCAACTCTCAGCAAAATTATATGAAGTATTCTTCCTTGTTAATCCTTGTTTTCCTACAGTCTGTCCACAGAAAAGGCAAAGTCAGCTTTTAGAAATATCAGTCAGCCCAGGTAAGTCTTCTGCTCAGAAAGGCTTCTCTGCTCACTCAGATTGAAAGTGCACGTCCTTGCAATGACGCGTGTGTGTGTGTAGCCCAACTCTCCGTTTGCTCCTGGACCTCACGCCCTGCCTTCCTCCACCTTGTGGACACAGCATCTCCAGGTGTTTGTCAGCATCAGGTTTCCGACCTTGCTGGTCACATGATTGACACTGCAGATCTTTTCTCAAATATTACCGTCTCAGGAGGGTTTCCCAGGCACAAATTTTAAAAATTACAACCTTTCCTTTCCCATTGGCACTCCCTATTACACTTTCTTGTGCTGCTCTATGTTTCCTCCCCAGGCTTACCACCTTCCACTGAGAATATATCTTACCTTTTCATAGACTGGAAGCTTCACATGAAGACAAAGGTTTTCGTCTGGGTTCTTTATGGCTCTATTCTCAAGGCCTGCAACACGTACTCAATAAGCATTTACTGAATAAATGAACAAACACATCAATAAATACTCAAAAACAAGGAAACGTTAGAAAAGACACAATAAAGCCCCTTCTTAAATAACATTTAAAAGTGTGTTTAAAATTCATACATTTATAAGTGAGCATACATAAATAATTTCCAGGAATGGTTATCTTATGACTGTTAAATTAATACATCTTGTACATTATAATTAGAATTTTATTTGAAATTCATACTTTTTAATCCATTCTAAGGTAAGCTTGATGGTAAATGTATCCTTTATTAGGACATGAAATAATCAGTTTTCTCAGAAGTAATGCTTTCTTCCCCTTATCTACTTGGTAATCAATTAGCAAATTATGATAATTGGTTGCAAGAGTTCAAAAGTACTAAAGTTCATGACATTTTTTGCATTCTAGTCAAGATCCACAATGGTGGTAATTATTAAATGTAGAACTATTAGAAAATAAATACATTAAAATACTTGATTGATATAATAAGTGCTTTTTTAATACAGACAATTATTTGCCCTCATGTCCATTGTATCCTTCATTCTGTTTGTTTGATCGTTGGGTGTTTTTTATGTCCTGAATTTTTCAGTCTTTCCTGCAGTTTGATTTTCCTTGTGATGGACGTCTGGACTGTAAAATGTCAATATTGTTGATGTTCAATTTCAAAGTCATGCTTTTAGAAGGAAAGCAAACCTGGCCACATTTCTCCTCTTCTCCATCATGCAGTCTGTAATGTTGAGTCAGCAGATGGTGTGTGCTTTGCTCTTGACTTTTCCAAAAAAGGGAATAAATGAATTGCTTCAACCCTTTAGATACCAGTAAGTGTATGTTTAGGTGGGGGGAAAGACTCTTCTAGAATCCCTGATTGCCTCTAGGCCTAGGATATATGATCTGGAAATACTGTCCAATAAACTGTAGTAAATTATCACACTTAATTCAGGAGTTTACCCACTCTATATCTAGGATATACATTCCCATTTAAATTAGTACTAAGCCAGTTTTCCAGGATGTTATGAGACCACTCCATGAGTTTCGGAAGACATCTTTGACTACTAGTGATTAGGGGAAAAAAATCCCTCAACACTCAGTCAAACCAGGTCACAACTCCCAGAGGCGTGGCCAAATTCCCAACTAAATAATGGCATTCTGCTCTACACATCAACCTTTCCTGTGTAGAAAAGAAAAAATAGTCACTTCAATCACAGTCTCAGGGGATTTTAGAAAGCAATTATATGTCCAAAGACAAGGCAGAGAGAGAAACTAAATTCACAACCCTGAAGCATTTCACAAGGTGAGGAGTAAGTGTGTGAGCCAAAAAAGAGAGGAGTAAATCATGTTCAGAAGTGTAATTAACCATGTGGCCCAAGAGCTGGCATTCAGGAGTCATGACATGAAAGGAATCTGAAATATAAGGAGTTTCCAAAAGAGAGTCTTATGTTATGCAAAGGTGTTAAGACTCTTATTCAAAGGGTTTTTCCATTGGCTAAAGAAAGATTTGCCCAAATAATGTGCTCATGATGAGAAATTTAATAACAAGGATGAAACTGTTTTACCAGGAATGATTCAAAAGCACAGAGCCTTGAGTACTCAAGTAGTTGTAATTGATAGCACTAAGAATGACCCATATCTTCACATATGTCTTTAGTTACATCCTGCATTTCTGATGCAAGCAAGCTTGCTAGCTGATCACTAATGGTGGTTTTGCTGTGCCATTCATTCAATTTGTGTTTTATTAAATTCTAGTCCTAAACAATTATAATAATTCTAGGAAATGACTCAAGTACTGTTTCTAGCAAATTAACTAATTCCATTGCTAAGTAAGAATGAATAATGATAGAAGAGAAGAGGAAATGTTTGAACTATTATAAAAATAAATCATTATTTTCTCCTTAAATAAGTTATCTACTGTTTTAGGGAATGAGTACATGAAAGAAGTCAATAAACAGATAGACACTACCTATATTTGCATGTTAAAATTATTAACATGTTTAAGAAAACATTATCTTTAGAATTTTATATTAATATGTAATAGACTTATTATCCCATTTTTTTGCTCTTTGTACATACAGATACATTAACCACAGCTGGCTTTAACCATCAAAGAGTTTCAAATATTTAATTCAGAAATGAACGCAACTCCCATAAAGGTGCTTATTTAAACTCTGAAGAACATAAAAATCTGAAGTGTAAATAAATAAAAATTGCTTTTTAGTTTTAACATTTTGAAAGAACATAGAACAATTCTAATACCTGGGCCCTCCTTCTGGAAAATACAAACTCAAAGTACAGAGGCAGAAAATTGGCTGTCAGCTATTTTTAAAACTCCCCAAGTGTGCATCTTGGCATCTTGGATTAAGAACCACTGCTCTAAAGAATGTTTTACATTTAAAATATTCATACAGAGGCCAAATCCCTCTTCCAACAATTTAATTAATCGTCATAAAATGGTGAGGGGTTCATGCTCTCAAAAACTGCAGTGTGAACGAGGGTCTCTCCCACACCTTCCTGGTGACAGTTGCTAATAAACTCTTTGAAGTTCAGTCTCCACGAAAGGGCAAGGCAAAAATCTTTTCTAAAAAAACTGGAAATGAATCAGACAAGCTTCTCAGCTACTCCCTAACCAAATTCCAGTAAATCTAATATTATTTGGCTCATATTCCCTAACTCCTGTTGCGACTTAATTCTACTTCACTTCTATCCAAATTACCACTCTCAAAAGATTTTGCTTAGCAAATAAGTTTTCAAGCTATATTATCGGTTCTTGTCAAAATTGCATTTTGGCGTCTGGAAAAAAATATTTTAATACTAAAAAGCTCTCCAGTAATTCAATTACTTTGAGATTTTGTCACATGTGTGAAAAGAGTATTTAGCTCCAAGAATAGACCTAGTTCTAAGGTAGGGCGATTTTTGCCCATTTTGTGAGTGCGTGTGTATTTTAATTTAAATGTTCAAAACAAGTTCAGCAGATTAGAGTCCCAGATTTAAAAAATTGGTGTATTATCCCCATTTTTATTATTAAACGGTGAAATTAAGGCATCAAATTTCTTTTCAGGAGTCTCCCTTCTAGCTAATGTAGCCTCAAGCTGTAGACAAACCACTTTACTTGCTTATTCCTTTAACAGCAAAAAGTAGACAAATGATTCAACTAAGCCAGTGTTTCTAGAATGCCCCTAACTTGAGGCAGTGTTTAAGATGTTTTATCCCAACACCTGGAAGAAATTGTTTAAACACTCAACATTAACCTGTGTCTCATCTTTTGTTCTCATCTTGTCTTTTATTCATTTATTATTCATTTATTCAACTAATGCTATCTAAGCATTTCTGTATGCCTACCTCTGAGGATATAGCAAAAAGCACACAGGAAAAAAAATTATCTTCACAGAGCTTGCATTTGTATGAGATAGGCCGAAAATAAACACTGTAAGTTTTGCATGCCAAATGATCAGTGCTAAAAGGAAAATTGGAGAGGGTCTTAGGAAACTTCTGAAGTACATGTGATGTTCACACCATAGTCCTGAACTTTAGTGAAGCCTCGTTGAAAAGGTAAAATGTAAGTGAGAGAGCGGATGGCATAGCTGTGGGAAGGCGGGAGACTCCAGGTGAAGCCAGAGGAACAGCTCTGAGGCCAGTGTTGGAAGAGATGAAGGCAGAGAGAGTGTGGTGGCAGATCTCCAGTTATCTTATTGGCTCATAATGAGAAATTCTTTTTTAAGTGCCGTGGGAAACCACTAAGTTGTTTGAACAATAAAGAAAAGTGCTTTGACCTGTGGTTCAACAGGATGACTTTGGCTAATGTATGGAGACCAGAAAATAGTCCTCATGAGCCTACGTAGCGTTAGGAGTTAAGGATAGGAATTAGGGGCTGAGATTGTGTGTGTGTGTGTGTGTGTGTGTGTGTGTGTGTGTGTGAATGTCCTTAAGAATTTTATTTATCTGAACTTGTATGAAAACACAGGAAACTGCCCAAGTAATAAATGCCGAACTGGGAAGATTTTCCAAGGTAACCACATTGGTGTTTCAATCACCCAGAACCCAAAAAGTGTTACCAATGTCACCAAAGTCTCCTCCATCCCCTCAGTCAGTATCCCTGTTAGGAAGGTAGCTACATCTTAACAAAGAAGAAGGGAAAGAACTGGCTAAGCTTAATTAGGTTGGAAGCTACCGCTTTGCGCACTCCAGGGAATAGCTGAGTCCCAGCCAAGGGGATTAACACCCCCCAGTTGCCCCATTTCAGGGGTAAGGACCAGCTTTCCAATCTCCCCTGGGTACAACCAGCCATTAACCGGGATTGCCGAAAAAGAAAACAATAGAGGACATTCCTCTTCTGGGCGCATGCCCAGTAACAAGATGGCACAAGGGGAGGTCCTTCTACTTTGAGGCAGGCACAGCAGGAGCCAGGGTGGTGATTATGAATGGGAGGCACCTAATTTGGGAAAAAGACCATATTGGTTAGGGGGAGGGCCCAGGACAAACTCAAGAAAGATTGAGAGAGAAATTGCTCAGTTTGAAGGCCTGAGGTAATATGATCACAGCTAAACAAAGATCACTCCAGTAACACGCATGCACCCATTCCTTCACACGCTGGTGAGCGCTCCCCATAGCTGCCCTGTGGCCCTGAGCACGGCTCCAAGCTGGGCTCCGAGTGTAAGCCAGGGTGCGGCAGCTCAGCCCCTCTGGAGCCTACGCTAGCGGGCGTGGACAGACTGAACTGGACCAAGCTTTGGCATGGACTCAGCTGATGACACAGAATTTCTGGACCCTGGTCACTCTTTGGGGCTTGATAAAGACAAGGATGCACTTCTTCCACTGCGGGAGGGTGCGGGGCCACCTGGCGGTGGATGAGACACAGGCTCTGCGCACCCGGGGACAGTGCATTTTGTCTGCTCCAGCTTCAATAAATCTTACCACTATATCTCACCTTCCCATGCGTGGTCCCCAAATGCTCTTCACATGACACCGCACGAACCCCATTTCCACGGGCAACGTCTCTGCTCCCGCCCAGATGAAACCAGTGACCTGACTGGTAACAACATACTTTGGATTTCCATGTTTTTAAATATTATGCAAAGAAAATCATACAATACTGAACTGTTCTCTGTCTGATACTTTTGCTCCAACTCTTTGCAAAATGTATCCAAAATAGTTGTTTCATAGGTTGAAACAATTGTAACAGTCTTTCAGTGCATTTATGCAACTGATGCTTCTTAATTAATCTTGTATACAGAAGATGGCTTAACTCACTAATTCTAATAATTAATTACTAGATTCTGCAGAATTTTCTAGGTGAAATTGAAGTTACCTACAAAAAAATGACCATTTTGATTATGCTTTCTCATCTTGCTAACATTTATTTTTCTTCTTGTCCACGAATAGACGCTACCGCAGAGGGTAGAAAACAAGCAGTGATGGAAGGTGTCCTGGCTTATGTCTGATTTGACAAAGGCCTCCATGTTTCAAGTAGAAGTTTGATATTTGTGCTTGTTTATTTTAACTACTTATGTCACATTAAAGAAGGTCTTTTCTATTTAAATTTTATTACATAAGTTTACAATACATGGGAGTTCACTTTTATCAATATTTTTCGGTCACATGAAGCAACTTTATAATTCTCTTATTCTGTTAAAGTATTGACTTGCCTTAATTGAGTTTCAAGTATTAAACTTTGCATTCTTTGAATAAACGCTATACTGGAAGTTGTTGTTGATTTTGACTTGATTTGTTTATATTTTGTTTAGGATATTTGCCACATATTCATAAAAGAAGTCGGTCTGTAATTTTCCTCCCCTATAATATCTGTGTCTGGTTTGGGGAACACAAGCCCTCCTCGGACAAACAGGAATGTCTTTTCCTGTTTATTTTCTCTAGAAGATTTTTTTGTGTGTGGATCGATGTTTCCATTGAAGGCATCACTGACACAGCCACCTGGACCTGGGATTCTCTTGGTACATAGGCTTTAAATTGTGGGCTTAATTCTTTTAACAAACCTGGGACTATTTATATTTTTATTTATTCTTGTGTCACCTTTGGTAAATTGTGTCTTCTAGGAATCTGCCTATTTCACCTAAAGTGCCTAATCTATTGGCAAGAATTGATTGGTATTAGTAATTCTATTGAATATTCAACTATCATCAATAAATTTCTTTACATACACTTGTGTTCTTAAGTAGGTTTCCTGGTCATTCTTGAGTAATTAGTGTATGATTTAAGATTCTGCATATAACCTTGAGCACCAGATACCCTCAGGGGATGGTATGAACCATGGTCTGCGATACGTGCAGTGATGTTGGTATGAGGCCACATTTCCTGGTGGACAGAGTGAAGGTAATAAAAGTCATTCCTTATACATAGCACATGCATAGGTACATCCTGTCCATTTGAATGTTGGGTCCTCTCCACTGCACCTAGAGTAAGTACAGTGCCTTTCATCATGGACACTATCTTCAGCTTCTCTGTTGTGATTGGATGGACAAATCCCAGGGTGGTGGGCCTCTCAACTCAACCCTGGGTGGAAGAAATGAAGTTTATCCCATTCTCCGACCTATTTTTTTACCAAGGAGACCAACATGCGAGAGGCTATGGATAATGTGAATAAATCTTACAACATGCCACACTCATTTGTCATCCATTCTTTATTTGTAAATATAATTGTCCTATACCCTGAAGAGAATGGCACGTGAGAAGTAGATTCCCACTATTGAACACACCTGAAATTTCATACAACAAATAGTGAGCACTCTAAGAACATGTTGTCATTCAGCTGAAACCAGTGTATTTTAAAACTGCATACAAAGGAGTTAATTACTGCAAACAGAGCATCATGTGCTGATACACATTGTCAGAAGGTGTTTCGGTAAATGGGAGAGATTACAATGTTCTTGTAAAATGAGTGCAGTAAGTCAGCATTTTAAGTGGAAGAGGATTTACAAACAATGTTAGTTGTGCAAGGATTACAAAATGCTTCTACTTTATAACTGTCACCCAAAGGGAGTATTCTTTCAAATAACAATTTGAATAACTTTTCACCTCTAAAATTCAGAAACCAGGGAAGGGAAGCTAATTCATGAAATCAGCAGACCTGCACTGGCAACTGTGATGGAGAACGCAACATTCAGAGTTCCTTGCTCCCCTCACTCGAAACCCTCTCTGACTGCAAAAGGTGGTGCAACAGCTGGTTTGTTTTTGTGTCGTTATTCACCGTGACCACTTCCAGAAGCATTAGCAGAGCCAACATAAGACAGGAAAACCCCACTCTGAGAACGTGAAGGCTGATGAAAGGAATCGAACAAGACACCAATGCTCAGGCCGCCCGTTTTTCACGCTTCAGCACATCAAAAGCATATTCATGTGACATTTGACAAAATACCTGATCAGTACTCTCCAAAACTGTTAGCGGCATCCAAAGCAAGAAAAACCTGAGGACGTGTCACAGCCAAGAGGAACCCAAGGAGACGTGACTAAATAATATAATTTGCTATCCTGGGTGGAATCCCAGAACAGAACAAAATCACTTAGGTAAAAAGCAAAGAGATCAAGCTGAATCAAATATCAACTATAGTTACCAATAATGTATCATGACTGGCTCATGAAATGTGACAAATGTATCATACTAATATAAGATGCTAGCAAAGGGGAAACAGTGTGGGGTATTGGAACTCCATTTCACAACTTTTCTCTAAATCTAAATCAATTCCAAAATTTAAAACACAATACAATAATAGTTAAACAAGTACATTCACTTAAAACAAAGTAAATTAACTTTATCTCAGTGTATACAGTATTATTAAGATGTAGTTAATATACTATCCGGTTGTGGCAATATATCTAGTACACAGTACATCGTTTTATAGATACTGAGCGATTCATGGCTATATGGGCTTTATGCTTAATATTAATTCAGTAACTTTCATTAACACCGATCGTGTGCAAGAAATTATATGCTTAATACTTTGGTAAATGCCCTGGTAAATCAGAAAGGAATCTTTATTCTAGCAGAGCATGTAAGGCACACAGGAATGTGTTACGCGACACTGGAAGTAGTAAGACAGTAGGTGCTTCGGTGTGCCACCCAGTCCTGTGTTCGGGATGGAGGCATCCACTCCTGCAGCCTGTCATGTCAGTAAACTTATGAGGGTCCAGTGACCGTGGGCATTCCAGGATACATCCTACAAAGAAACGAGCAAACTAGTGCATCTTACCCCTCCCGGCACAAAGAAAGAAGCACGAAGTTTGCTGGGTACTTTTGAGTTCTGAAGGCAACACATGCTGCACTTGAAAATACTGCACTAGAACTTTTACGGATAGCAACGGAAGGCTGACGGCTTGAATGGACCTGAGCTGGAAAATGCTCTGCAGTGGATGGGGGGTAAACTGCCCTGCCGGCCAGTCATGTGACCTGGCAATTTCGATTGTTCTAAAGACACTCTTGGTGGAGAAAGATACCTTGTAGAATGTAGAATTTATGTCCAGTTCCTATAAGAAAATACAAATATAGACCTAGCGTTCTGTTGAAAGATCGTATGCAGTAGAAAACTATGCAGTGTTTGAAAAGTAGCTTTTGCTGTGGTACTGGGACCCAGAGAGACCAAATGGCCATGGATTACAAGTGACCGTGCAATCAAAGCCACCGAAAATGAAGAGTGCTTTATCAGACTCATTGTGTCTGAAGATTGGGCAAATCCAGCACAATCCATCATAAGCGTGATACTTGCAGGACCAGACAGAAGCAGAGCCAGAAGAGGCGTAAGTACGCTGTACAGGCAGGTACATCCACCAATCAAAATGACTGGTACTGTAGTCCAGGTACATCACCAATCAGTTTTACACAGTGCCTCCTCATTGGCACAGACACGCAGAACTAAGCAGTTAAACATGAAAAGGATCCAGAAAAAACCAGGGTAGATCCCTTCCTCTTAACAAGACATACCTAAAATTTGTACGTGTGGGTACACTTGAATATTAGTTATACTATTATACCTTTTTATGCTCGAGTTAATGATCATTTTGCTATTAAATATACAGATTCCTTTGCCCCCACATTGTGAAGTATGTTTCAAGAATTATGATTTCTTTACGATTTTTTCATACAATTTAAAACAAAATAACTCGGAGGAATTTGTATGAAAACATAGTTGCATTAGGCAGAATGTCATGGTCATGGTAGTAAATATTCTGATATTTCTAAGAACAGACCCTACATGTGTATTTTCCTGTCCTCACAACAGTGCGGGACAGCGGCTCATGTCGATGAACCACCCAATACAGAAGTGAAAACTGTACCTTTCTAGAGCGAATTAGAGGTCTTCATCTTGTAAAGTACACATTGCAAAAGGATAAATTTGAACTTCGGACAAAGGTGCTACATTAGTTACTATAACAAAGAAAAGTTAATACAGAGAGTGACATCAGACAATATCACTTAATATATAAGAATTGTGCCATTTGTATCATTATTAGCATTCATTTGTCTGTAAACTCCCTGGTCAGATGTGCTGGCTGTTTTCCTTTCTGTCTAATTGATTTGTAGAAACATTCTGTACATGAAAAAAATTGCTTCTTTGCTTGGATATGTGTTGCAGACTCTGGATTATAGGTTGTCGACTATTTGGGGGAGATTTGTTCATGGTATTAATGTAATTCCAACATAGTTTATTCTTGTTTTTGTGTAGTCAAATCTATTAATGTTTTCCTTTTTTATCTAGTACTTACGTTCATCTAATAACTTTACGGTTTTGTATTTTACAGGTAAATATTTGATTCATTTTGAAATTACTGAAACGTTGAGTCATGTGTCCAAACATCTTAGACTTAATTATACGTTCTCTTCCCACTTATTTGCAATGCTATCTTTATCACATAATAAATGCTCACATGTTTTTCTTTCTGTTCAGTCTATTTTCTTTCATTTTCAGCCTGTTTATGTCTATGCTAGGGCTAGCTCATTTTAATTACCATCACTTTGTAATGTAATGTATTGCTTAGTCATACCTCGTTCTTTTTTTATAAAAAAATTTCTTATTTAATTTATATAAGTAGTTTTCTTAATAATGTTATTTTTTTAATTCCAAAGGAAATACGTCTGTTGGTTTATCTGCAATTTTAGTGAATTCACAGAATAATTTATAAATTGTTATCTTTACCATAATGAATATGGTTTGTTTTTTGCTTTATTCGTGTTCTACTTTATAAGCTCACCATGTTTAATAGGTATTTAAATTCTTGGATATTATTATAAATAAGACATTTTTCTCCCATTATATCATCTACCCAATTATTATCTTCATAAAAAGTAGCTACCTTTTAATGTTACGTTTTTTACCTCTTGTTCTATGTAATCGGCTACTTATATTTTTGTTGACCTTGTTCAAGAAAAGGTAATAAATTCTGCGACTAACAATAAATTAAATTTTAAAATATTTTGTTCTTTATTTTTTAATTTTGACAAATTACATGTAGTACAAAATGTATTCTTGTAGCCATTTCAAGTGTGCAGTTCAGCACTGTTAAGTTCATTCACAGTTCTGACCGACCAGTCTCTAGATCTCCTCAACTAGTTCAACCAGTGTGCAGCAACAGGCACACTGGTGTGCCCTGAGAATTTTTAAAATAGGCGATACCTGACTATGTAGTCAGGGGCACTGACCTCTTTTCCCTTAGATTGTCAAATTAAAAAAAAAAAAAAGACAACAGCCAACACAATAGTAGCTATCCAGTGTGATGAAAAATCAAAGTATTTTTTTGTGAGACCAGCAAGAAAATTTTTTTGGCTGTGCCACAGAATTTTAGTGTGCCAATTTTCAAACTTTTTCACCTTATGTGTACCCCGAGGTGAAAAAATTGGAAAATTGCTGTCTGCACCCACGAAACAATCCCCCATACCCCTGCCCACCAGCCTCCGGCAACCACCTACATTTCAAACCTTTAAATAAAGCCTTTTTCAAATTTTGTTCGAAAGTAGTATTATGGAATACTACTTCAATAATGACATTAACTGGTAGTGGTTACACTGGATTTTTTTTTCTTTTTGCCACCATTAACGGGAATATGTCAAGTTATTGGCTTTAAACAGCAAAACTAACTTTGGCAGAAAAGAAATTGTTGAAAAGGTACTGGTGAGCTCAAGAACTGCCGGAAAGTCTCGTGGTGAACAGACTGGAATGACAGGATGTGCCCAGAGAGGTCAGGCCAGGGGGGCCAGCAAACACAGTGAGGACATCACGTGGACTGCTACTGCCCCAGCCCGGTGCCGTAGATCCCACTGGCTCACGGCCTGGCCCTGGCCCGGCTCTGGTCACTGGTCACTGAATTCCATCATTGGCCACATGGCCACAGTGGTCTCTGTAGTCTGGGAGTCAGGGTATGCAAGCCTGTGGGGGCAGGATTATGGTTGTGGTCGCAGATGATTACCCAGTGTATGTAATGATGCACCCTCTATAAAAACCCATTTCTTTCTCTTCTCTGGATTTTTATTCTAACCTACATACTGATATACCACCATCCTAAATTTCAATAACAAAGTAAAGAAAAAAAAACAATTTTCAAGTATGATACATTCTGCAGAAATGCTAAACACCCATTTATTTCTCTTGACAGACTATTCCACTTAGCTTAGTATGAGTGCACCACCAATCTCTGTAACTAGTGTTCAGCACATGGGTCTTATGCTACAGCCCATCACTCCTAGGCTACAAATCTGTGCACCACGTTTAGCAAAAGCAGTTTGCCATATTGAAAAAAAAAAAAAAAAAGGCTGAACCCAACTAGGATGTTGAATTCACTGATAGCTCTGAATGGTTTCAACAAATCAAGAATTGGTATTCATTACACAACGTGAAAGTAAGTGGCGAGTCTGCAAGTGTAGCTAAGAATTGCGGCAGGTTTGAGATAAGCTGATTATTGCTGGAGGAAAATTCCTTCCAGTATTGACTCGGCCTCCTTGTGTATGAAAGTCCCTTCAGACGGCTGTTTCCTCAATAAAGAGGTTTCATCCACACTCACTACCAGGGCACGAGGCAACAGAAATTGTCTGGCTCTCGTACGACCGTGTGGGACCACTGTCATGTACGCAGTCTGTCACCGACCCAAACATTGTTATGGAGCACAGGACACACTGTTACTCTATCCTTGTTAAAGCTCCCGTGAAATTTAAACCTAGGCATCATGTTTTGAAATGACATGTAAGTAATAGCCTACAGGAAAGATTGTGTTGAGGATCACCTTCTTGAAGACAAGGTCCCTTTCCATTTCGGAAACCTCATTTCACACACACAGCTTTGATAAACATGTGTTGTAGGAAACTTGGGAATGCTTACTACAGACCAGGGCTCAGGAAGCTTTGTTCTATAAAGGGACACACAACAAATATTTTAGACTTTGTGGGCCATACTGTCTGTGCCGCCACTTCTCAGCTTTGCCACGGTACTATGAAAGCAACCAGAGCGGTGTGTAAACAGTTGGGCATAGCTGTGTTCCTATGCCCCAAAATAGGCCCCTGACCAGATGTGGCCCAAGGCAGCAGCTTGCCCATCCTCATGCAAACCGAAAATGACTTATTAGACACGTGATTTCCTTTAAAACCTCCACTGGCACTTTTCTAAGTGGGGTTGTAACTGTTTTGCTCAGAAATAAGAAGACAATAAACCTAAACCAGTAAAAGTTACAGAAAAGTAGACATGTTTATCCTTTTGATGTAAGAAATGTTCTTTTACATATATGAAAAGTATTTCCAAGAATTATTATAGGTAGAACACAAATAGTATAAGCTTTCTCAAGACACAGATTTTCTCAGCATTTGGTGTATAGAAACAATGCTGTCCATCTACAGGTACAATGTTGTGGCTTGGCTACACCATGTCCTTGTGCATCACCCAGGGCACTTGCGAGATGCAGATTCTGGCACCTGGGTGCTGATCTGGACCTGGAATGCCCCCTTTCTAACACACTCCCAGATAACGCTGATGCTGCTGAGTCAGGCTCACCTTTAGCACACCAAGGAGCTAGTAACATGCAATACAGTCTTAATTTCTGATAATTTTTTTAACTTCCAAATTCAATCATTTATTTGTGAATTGTGGATATAAATACCTTAAAGTTAAGGCCAAAAAACAACCACTTAAATTTTGATTTTTTAAAAAATTCTATGAAATTATTTCTTTGATAGCTTGCTTCTCTAAGCTTAATCTGAATTAAAATCACCTTTACTTTTCCAAGTATTGCCAAAACATGTCCTCATTTAATATTTTACCATAGTAAAATAAAGTGAACTTAAGTGGGATAAATATTTTATGTATTCAATTAATACTTTAAAAGAACCACAGGATATTTTCTCTTTTTTCAAGCATCCTGTACCATTGCTTTCCTAATAACACAGATAACAAAGACGTGTTGAGTGCCAAGTATAAGCCGGGCATTCTCTCACATGGTTTTTTATATGCGTCTCAGTTCTGCACGTTGCAGATGGAGCCACAGTGGCACAGAAAAGTTTACAAGGTCCGTAAGTAACGAAGCCAAAATTTATTTCAGAGCCCAACATGGCTGCAAACACTTTTCTCAGTAATTCTCATGGCTACTATGAATCATAAAAATGCAGCAATAGCAGATAAATAAAAATTCCATCCTCAGGATACAGATCTGTGGGTTTCAATCTAATAACCTGGCTCATCTGGACCTATATCCCATTTGCGTTAACTCTAACAAAAATTCAAGACCTTCCCAGTTACCATGGGAAAACTCCGATCAAAGCGGTGCTAAGCCTCTGATAAAAAGGAACGAGAGGAAACGAGAGGAGAGAAGAGGAAGGATAGAGGAAGGTTCTGGAGCGCAGAGCCTTTGCTCCAGGTTACAAAGCAAACAACCGGGGCTCAGGCTCCGCCTCTCCGCGCCCAGCTGGTGCTGCGTGCTTGGTGAAGCCATTAGGGCAGGAGCCCTGGCACGCAGCGCCGCCTGGCCTGCAGGCCACCGTAAAACAGCACAGCCTTTTTCCACAAGAAGAAAAGGCCAGTGTCTGTGGGCGAGCACTTTACCACATGCTGCTTCTGGTGGAGAAAGCAGGGCAGGGGAAAAATAAAAGAGCCAGAGTCCTCGAGTTTTCCTGACTTTCTTCTAAGGCGAACACTTCCCCCACTTTGAGTAGCTCTTAAGAAATTACATTCGAAATGGCACCTTTATTGATTTAAACAAAAAATAAATAAAAAAGCCTATGGACCCCCAAATGTTGATAATAGTGATAGCTAAATAGCACTCAAACTGTTTTTCATGGGGAATCATCCAGCAGATGTTAAAAGAAGCTGTGATGAATAGAGGGAGTGACTGGACTAGAGCAAATATATCTACTTATACAACATTTATGATTATTTTCTTGACTCTGTGCCTATGAAGTTCTCTTACAAGCTCAGCTGGGTGGATATCAGTTTATTCTAAGATTACGTGTTTATTCCTAGGATTTGATGTGCTCCGTATTTGATGCGGCCCAGAGCCAAAGTTAAACATATTCCACAAGATAAGAGGGGGCAGTGTTCCCGGGGCCAGAACAGGACTTTCGGGGCCCACATACTCCAGACTCAGCTGCAACCTTCCTGCGCTTAGTGAAAAACTACCTTCAATCAATAATGATCTGGAATAGAAACTTCTGGGGGTGTGATGAGTAGATAAAACTTAATTCACTCAAACTTTGAATATAGTTGTTCAAAATTTAATTAACCTTTAAATCTTAGGAAATACAATTTTTTCTTCAGTGGTTCAACAGGGTTTCAAAACCATCTTTTTATCCTTACGAAGCTAAATTATCATTTTATGTACTGTAGAACAATTTAGTCGGAGTCTTAAACATCCGGATACATGAATGTTTACCTTTTGGTTTGGTGATCATTTCAAGAACACCATGTATTGTGAAAATGTATGCACACATGCTCATGTACATATACATACACACAGAAAATATATGATCATTTATATTTGCAAACCCAAATATTACCAGATTAAAACACGGTAAGTTTTACACAAACATTCTGAATTTTTTTTTCTCTTTGAGCAAGTCCACAGATGTCCCTGTATACTCCACACTACGGGTTTATCCAAAGGTGACTGGAAGCAGATCAAGGGAGATAGCTGAGCACACAGCAGCTTTCATTGCCAGCAGCCTTTTGAGGAAGTGTCTCTGAGCGGGAGAACAAGGGCTCAGCATTGGAAGCAGCGCTCACAAAGTCACTTCAAGGTGGCCTTTGGCTGGTGGGTTAGCAATCCCGAAGCCCAGTCCTCTCTTCCTTGGTCAGTGAAGCAGGTAAGTCCAACAAAATGGCAGCTTTCCAAAATGTGGTCTGAGGATTTAAAAGGCAGCACCAGAGGCTCCTGCCTGGGATTGGGCTGATTTTAACCCTTAGTCTTACTAGGCAAATGGGTGGGTGAGTTTTATGGGCTGTCGAGAAGCTTCTCCTCGACCCTACATTATTAGGTGGAAGCAAATGACATGGCTGATATTCAATAATGTTTGCCCTAAAAATGACCATTGCCTATAGTTTAACCCAATATAACTAAATGTTTTAAAACTTGTATAACGTGCCCCAAATTCTATAAATTAAAGATTCACTTAGAAATTGTTGCTCCTTTTGTTACTACAAATACAAGCTTGCTCATAACCTTTCTCACTCAGGGTGAATTCATTTCATCGGAATCCTTTTCCCTCTTGTATCTGAGTTCACTCTATGGAGGGAGTAGGGTTCTCTCCTGCTGTCCCATTCTGGAGAATAACAACTTGAGTAATGGAAACTCTTCCAGGAGAGAACGCAGGGAATTTTGAGTAGACAAAAGGGCAGATTTCGTAGGGAAAGCTCCAGGCGGGAGGATCGACTGTGTGAGTAGGTGGGACTACAGTGGTGCAGGGGGAGTAGGGCTCCGTAAGACACACTGGGACTGCTTTCCTCACTTCCCAGAAAGGCTGTGGACTGCTAGGGATGGGCATTGACCCTGGACACGGACTTTCTGGGAGGAAGCATCAGCTCTCCCGTTTACTGACTCCAAGACTTCCATGTGAGCTCCCCAGCATCTCTGTGCCTAACACCTCCGTGTAAGACAGGGTGATTAAGGGGGGTTGGGTGGACTGCTATGTGTAAATCACCTACACTAGAATCTGGCATGTGAGTGGTGCTCTATCAATGTTCGCTATCACCATTTCCCTGATCTCCGAGCAAAGATTCCACAGAAGTGCCTGTGACTCAGGCCAGCATAAAATCACCATCCCACTGTGTAATGTGCACGTCATTTCGAGAGTAGAGTACACACCAAAACATTGAAGGTGACAAATCAATGGAGAAACCATTTTTGTTCCACCGCATGTTACGGACATCTGAAGGCTGTTAGTAATGTCAATGGAAATGAGGCTCTTTCACAGAATTATGAGGAAAGCATTCCCAGGACCCATGCACAGGAGATTGTAGTGTGGCAAAATGATTTGTGTGGAAGGCTGCCCCTTGGTCCCCTCTCTGTCCATACTGCCATTAAAAAGTGGGACCAGAAACAGAGTCGATGTCCAGACATTCTGCGCCATATTAAAGCTTAGTCCTTTTGGAGGCCATGCAGTCTGCCATGGCTCCCGTAGCATCTGGAACCACACGGTCAAGTGCTCCAGGGCAAGGAACCACATGAATGCATGGGGTCAGTGTGTTACCAAGTGGGGGGTGGGGGGAGAGAGACAGACAGACAGAGCAGGCTTCTCTGGTCCCCTAGAATTATATTAGCTTGGGTTTGGGGTGGACCTGGTGCTTTTTCAGAATGACCCATCAACTTCCCAAGTTTTTGCAGACTTCCGACAGGCCCACCCCATAGTTCAACTGACAGGCCACTTCGGTCAAGCACCTTCTACTACTCTTGCCACCAACAATCCGGTGCCATAGGGGAGAAGGGGGCAGTGTTAATCCCTTTGGGGGAGCAATCCTATGATCCCATGGGTGTGAGGCTGTAGCTTCCTGGTGAGCACACAGGCTCATACTCCCCAGTTTATTAAGCTCAATGTCTAACTCCCTTTGCTGCCCCTTTATCCTGTTAGTGGTTGGTGGTTTACTGTATTCACTAATCTTTGTGTTCTTCCTTCTGTTTTTATAGGAGGTATATCTAGGACCTTATTTACCTGGCTGCTTGTTTATACAGTACAGGCCTCATTTTAGAAGCCCATCGGCATCACCGTCTCCTGAAATGAGACTCAGTGGACTGGCTGGACTTACTTGTTGTCAGAACTAGATGGATGAGTTAGAGAAGTATGGGGAGGTCTGTCAGCTTCACTTAAAACTGTTTTCCTTTCTCTGTCCAAAAATAAGACGCCATTTTTCAGGGGGTGGGGGATCTTAGAATGTTTTCCTCAGCCTAATTTGAGTTAAGTATGGTAAATAAGAAGACTTTGGACAGGTGTTAACACACCTTCCTCCAGGGAAGCCATTTTTCCAAGCTAACCTGGGACACTATAGAGTTAGTCCCTCCCTCTATCACTTGTTTTCTACCTCTCACCAGACCTTTAGTTGCTATAATTGTCCTCAGTTCTGGACTATGTCTTTGAACCTTCTTGGCAAATAAGTCACCTCTAGAATGCAACAAGGATGCCAGTTTGTCCAGTAGTGCTATCCTCTAGACATTATATATGCTGCCTCTCAAGGACAGGAGGCCTAGGGATAGGCAGGACTATGCTCCTTTGACAGCAAGAAGAAGCTGCAGAAGATGAGACCTTCATCTATTTACCCTTGTAAGATTATAATGTTCAAGGTCTTCTGGGGGGAACACTGCTGTCTGATAGTTAGCTAATTATTAATAGGAAAAGGGGAAACAAAGGGAATTTGACCTTGCACTTATTAAACTCAGGAGCATGAACGTGTTTGCCTTACCAGGAAGCTACAGCTTCACACTCCAGGGGATCACAGCATTGTTCTGCTGAGGGGATTAACACTTCCCCTTTCTTTTTCAGATTGTTGGGGGTGCAGAGAGAGGCGCTTAACCAAAGAGGCCTGCCTGTCTAATAGGGGTGGACCAATCAAAAATCTCTGAAAACGTGGGAAAGTGATTGGTAATTTTGAAAACGCACCTGGTCCTTCCCAAATTCAAGCTAATATCCCAGGGGAACAATTCTGTCTCTCTCTCTCTCTCTCCCCCTCTCCCCGCCCCCCCACATGGTGATGCATTCGCCCTGTGTGTTTGCACATCCTCTCTCTCCCAAAAGTACATTGTGTAGCAGCTACTGTGACACTCGGCAGGCTGTGCTGGCTCCAAAAGGAATGAACTTTAATATAAGTCAGAAACTCTGGACGCTAGCTTTCGATTTGGCCTTCCTGATGACACAGTTAGACTTTTCCTATGGCAGGATGGAGGAAGATGGAAAGTTGGAAGCCCAGGGGCAGATTTCACATGAATAAACCCTCTTGCCCTACAGTCTCCCAGGTGTGGATCCTTGGAATGCTTTCCTCTTGGTCCTGTGGAAGAGCCTCATTTTCACCGACACTAGACGCCTTGAGGAAGAGGGCACTTCGAACATGGAGATTTCTTAGAAAAAGGTACTTGAGAAAATAATTACTAGAAAATAATTTCTCAAGTACCTTTTCAGTAACGTTGTGTTTTGCATCTACTGAGCAGGTTGTACTATTTTCTAGTAGTGCACTACCTCCAAGGGGCATCTGTTGTGCTCCCAAACCTACTTTGTAATATAAAACTCCATGTTAGTTATCACCCACGTACACAATAAAAGGTCACATTTTAGTGCCTCAATTCATTGTCTCCTTCTTTTAGCTAATGAACAGAAAAAAATATTTGTGAAGCAAAGCAAAACAAACACACAAACCAACACAACGTTTCCCAGTTTCCTGAGCTTTTGCTTTGCCTGTATTCTGTTCTGAATTCTCTCAGCCCCTTCTTCCAGCTTCCTGGCCACTGCCTTCAGCTGACTCAGCTATTCAAATACTGAAGCTTTGAATACTATCTAGTGGACAATGTGGTCCTAGAGTCACATTGCATTTCTAGAAATTGTTACACATTACTGCCTATTTGTGGACAATTGAAAGGAGCCACATAATTTCCACAGTTCTTAGATGGGCAGCGATATTATTCTCTCCTTCTTTAAGTTTCAGTTCCCTTGACATTGTAAATTTCCCGAAACAGCTGAGAAAATCTAGTACTATAATTCATTTGTCAATGCTTATCTGCCGCAAGTGAAATGCAAACCCCAGTTTCATTTCAAGTGGATTCTATTTAAAGAGAACAGACTGTTGGGAGTAACAGATCTCTTAGTAGTGACCACTTTGAATCCTCTGTATGCTGACAGATTAGATTTCAGGGAGGAAAGTCACATGAGTTTCATCTCATGTGGAACAAACAAGCCAAGTTCTAGGCCACAGAAAAACAAAACTAGGCCTTAATCTTGCTTGATGAGTATCTGTTGTTGTTTTTTTAAATGAACACCTGGAACAAATTTATCCCTGAGAGTTGTCTGATAGAACTTCCCAAACAAATCAACTAAGTTCCTCATTAAGAGAAAAAATATGGCACTATTATTTAAAAGTCAAAATAACTCTCTCTTCTGCGGTCTAATACTTGTATGTGTTAAAGCAATATTGTCTGTTTTTATGAGTTTGGTTTCTAAGCTTTTTGAAAGTACCCATTCTAGGGCTTTGTAAGCAGTCACATTTACAGAAAGACTAATCTTTTTTACTTTTTTTGCTAAATATCCAAACACATAAAATTATTATGTAGTTCTGTGGTAAGAACACCCTAATGTTTGACCAAGGGACTCTTAAAAAGCCTGGATTTGTTTTAATAAATTGATTTTTACCCAACCTACTTTTCCCTGCCTCTTTGGCATGACACCATTCCTTTTGAATTACTTAGCCCAGCTGTGTGGTGGGTGAAGCAAAGGGCAGCGTTACCTAATAGGAAAAATCCATTGTACATACACTAAGGTGTTAGTCCTCTCAAAATTCCTAATGCAGGAAAATAAAGCGAATAAAAAGAACTTGTCCAAAGGAAGAAAACTTAACACTTATGTCAGAAAGCTGCTTTCAAGAGGCCTGCAGGGGAAGCAGCAGGTGTGTTAGAAAGAGTTCTAGATGCAGTGTTCGGAGACCTAGGTTCTCATCGGCAGCTCGACGTTAGCCAAGTCATTTGACCTCAGTGGACTCCAGTTTCCCATCTATAAAAGGAGGGGTGTAATATTTGTCTTTCTCACTTTGCAGAGTTATTGTGAGGATGGAATAGAAAAACAAATGTGAGGGTTCCCCAGAGAAATATGTAAAATAGTACAGATATAATAATACTGATTCTCTTTGACCCTTATCAGGGTCAAAATGTCTTCAGACACCATCTTATTTTTCTCAAAAAAAAGTGCTCATTTCTTTGAAGGTTAGAAATCCTCTAAGTTAATTATTTGCTCTTAGATATTATACGTAAGATGTAACACAGGTCTGAGATAGCAGAAAGACCAAAAACCAGATAGATTATATCAGAATGTAAGAGGAAATTTCTCACTTTCTCTCCCTCTCTTATTTTCAAGCTTACTCACTGTTTTAAATATATATGGCTTGAGGTCTGTCAGGAAGAAGTCCTGCCATTGTGAATATAACAAGGATGGTTTGTGCAACATCAATGTAATCTGACAGACAAGAAGAGTGGACTGGAATGCGCCTGCGTGAACAATGATGACTTCACTGTACTAGTCAGTGGAGGTGGTAGACACCAATGAATGAGCATGTGTGCTGTGTGGCAGCCTCATTCAAAATGGCTGAGCGAGTGGAGCAATGAATCTGCATCAAACTTTGCATCAAGCCTGAATATTCCTCCATGGAAATTATGGAGATGATTCAGAAGGCCACCGCTATGGGCAACTGGTGATTGGCAGCTTCATCACTACAATGTGCCTCGTACATCACGTCTCATGCAGAGTTTTTTGGTGAAACACCCAATCGCCCAGGTGACTCAGACCCTCTATAGCCCAGGTTTGGTGCCCTGTGACTTCTGGCTTTTCCCGAACCTAAAATCACCTTTGAAAGGGAAGAGATTTCATACTATCAATGAGATTCAGAAAAATACGATGGGTAGCTGATAGTGAATGGAAGAACCGTGTGAGGTCCCAAGGTGCCTACTTTGAAGTGGACTGAGGAGTCATTGACCTATGCACAATGTTTGTTGCATCTTGTATCTTCTTCAGTAAATGTCTCTGTGTTTCATGTTGCATGGCTGGGTATCTGCACGCCCACGTGCACACATCTGTGTTCACCCTAACTCACTCTTCTTCCTCCAAATACCTAGATTTATCATTTCTCCTCCACTTTAATTTTTTTCCTCTTCCACAATTTCTTTAAGCTCTAACTATCCATCCTAATTTTTTTATTCTCACCTGAGGACATACTTATTGACTTCAGAGAAGGGGAAAGGACAGAGAGAAAGATTGATGTGAGAGAGAAACATCAATCAGTTGCCTCTCATACGCACCCCAGCTGAGGATGGTACCTGCAAGCTAAGACATGCCCTGACCAGGAACTGAGCCCTCCACATTTTGGGTTATGTGACAGTGCTCCAACGTACGGAGCCATACCCACCAGGGCCATCCTAATTCTCAACCACAGATTCTTCGATGTTTTAGCACTTGTTTGTTTAAATAATTGCTTCTGGGTTTGTTTGTTTTTTTTTTTTTTTTTCTGTTCATTTCACAAGAAAAAAAACTCATGAAATCTGCCTCCCCAAATTCATATATAGTTATGTAAATGGTCATGATTTTTTAAATTGGGGGAAAAAAACAATACTTTAGCCCTTAGAATCAGTCTGATTATCTAAACACGTGATTTAATTAAAATACGACTGTCTAACATTATTTGGTTAATTTGTCTGTGGCTTTCTGACCCGATGTTTGCACAGGCTATCCAAAAGAATTAAACTGACCAACTGAGATAGTGATCATAAGTCTGGCTAGCGTCCAAAGGTCGGCACAAAGAAATTAGAGAAGTTACAGAGAGTGGTATGATCTCAAAGGGGCCAGGGTACTATTTGATCTTCTATGACTGTTTTCTATGCCACATGGCATATCATGTATGTATAAACATATGATATGCATTTGTGTGTGTTCCACTTCAGAATTCTCTGGTTTTGCTTGTTAGAATGGAAATGATGTCAAGACTTCAACACACCTTAATTATACAAAAGCATTAATTTTTTCTAAATTTAGAAATTTTGTAATGGTCTCAGCACTAACAGTATGTCACTGTTCTACTAAAAGTATGTGGCAAATTTCCAATCACGTCTGAAGTACACAGTTCAGAACAATGATCCTGAAAACGTTCATACACCCACATACACTTTCTAGGTGACCTTAGTAAAAAGCTTTCATAAAATACATGTAAAGAGAAACAAAGATTTGGAATATTGACTGCGCAACTGGAATTCATACTGACATAGAAAAATATCATTTCTAAGTACTTAGTCTACCCATTCTGTTTAATGCTTATGGTACACAGAGCTTTTACTTTATATTAAAATGTTTTCACACATACTGCATTTCCCTTGTATGCTGTAAGATTCTGTTCCCTGACAACTGTACCACTTAGAAACGTGAGGTTAGACCAGCTGCATAAACGCTCTGCGATTCCTGTTTTGTTGCTGTTCGGGTTTTGTCTTTATTATCCTGGCTGTGGATTTGATAAGAGTCCATACTTAATAAGCTACAAGGATGTCATGGCATATTGCATACTGCCTAGGAGAGTTCCAAGCACAACATCAGTTCTCAATAATGTTAGCTGACCTGAGTGATCATTTTACGTTCCTTCAAACCTAGTACAATGCACACAGAAAACACTCCATAACAATTTCCTGAAAATCTCAGTCAGTCTGTGCTATGCTATTCTATGAGCCTTGTATGAATGATCTACTTTTCAGAAACTTTCTCAAAATATGGACTGCCTCAAAAGTATAGAGGCATAGATAGATGATATATAGGTGATAGGTAGGTAGGTGGGTAGATAGATGATAGATAGATAGATGATAGGTGTGTGTGTATGTGTGTGTGTTTTGTTTGATGCTCATGAGACAAGCTCTGGGTTAGATCACTGATAAAAATAGAATGGAACAAGATAGGAAGAAACATCTGAATGTTACAGCTTGGATAACATGCAGCCAGTCTCCTATAACACTTCATCTGCATAACATTTCTTACGTTACCCCTGTCATCCTTACATGTTCTCACGCATCCCATCTTTCCCCTTTGGGGAGGTAGATATGGACAAGTATAGATATTGTCTATCAGCACTGAGTTTAATTCTCATCTTTCTGGGCTTTCCTCAGAATCACAGGACCTTAGCTGAAAATGGTATTTCCAAGACTCCCTTGCAAAAGGGAAGTTAACCAAAGTTGGCCTGTGAGAGACACTTGCAATGAATTAGAAGTGGGAGGAAGGGGGACATGATGATGCCTCCAGCTCGAGCAGGTGCAGCAGTTGGAACGGTGGGTGCCAGAATCATCAGAAGGTCCAGCAGCAGCAGCCGGTCTGGCTCCTGCCCAGCAGCCATGGTGGTGTTACCAGCAGCTTCTGTAGCAATGCCTGTTGCTCCGTGGCCAAGAAAGGTTCATGGCCTCTGTCCAGCAAAGGAACTATCTTCCTAGCCTCTGGGTAAAACTCCCTTTTCAATGCCTTTCTAACACCTTTCTAAACAATTCTTTACATACAATACCTTTCTGGTTGGAATCTCCAGAGTGCTATCAGTTGATCTAATCAGACTGTGAATTCTTAATTTTATAGCTACCTTTCGGACAAGGGTAGAGCTTTGCTTTTAGCTATATCCCTTTGAAAACAAAAGTATTAAAAAACCTTTTGAGTATAAAATGAGTTTTAAACCCCAGTGGAAAACGAATCAATTGACCTTTTGAGAGGAACACTTCTCATTTTCCTTTGAAATATATTTTATTCGGTACTATGATAGAAATCTTCGATGACAAGTGTTACTTTTATCAACTGAATATGGTAACATTTAAATGTTTCCTTGAACAAAATTTCTTTTCTTACTTTAAACGTCAACACTTTTCTCCCTCTGGCCATCCCTAAAAGGGATTACTCAACCACGTCTCCCTCCTCCATGGCCTCACTTTGCTTATTTTTTCTTTTTCTTGTGCATTATTAGTCTTTCCCTCTACTCTGAGTTGCAAACTCTTTTCAACATATTTAAATCACGCCTAATCTGAAATTATACTTCAGGAGCCCATTGCCCATCAAAATTGCTATGTTTCTCTCATTTTCACAGTTGTTGCCAAAATGCATGAAAGAGAAACATACCCTTCTAACCCTACAGTTCTGAATCCTATTTCCTGGCACTTCTTAATTCCTTCCACAATGTTTCTGAAAGAACAGGCTGGAGACTTCCTGCGTGGACTCACTGCTGGATCAGGACTGCTGAGCGGAGTCTCAGACCCTGTGTGAACAAGTCCTCCAGGTGATTTTCACGATGACCACATTGGGAGAAATGCTAAGTACAGGCTCTGCTCCAACCTCTGACCAACATCGCCCCTCCAGAGATCACCACTCACCAAACCCTCCGGCAGATTCTCAGATCTCACTTGTCCTACCACATCTCATCCCATCTCCCACCTTTTTGACAATGCCACTTCATCTCCTTTTCAAATGCTTTTGGTCATAAATAGCTCAAAATTACGCCCTTTATTTTCCTGTTTATAACCCCACTTGCATTTTGTTAATGATCTCTCTTGGTACTACTTCGTATAGATGATGTTACAGTGTACATGTGTGTGTCTAGTTGTGTATGTAGTTCTACCTTCAAATTTTATATTTCCAGTTTTGCACTGGATTTCCATATGGGAGGGCACACAAGTTAGTTCTTCAGCAAATGTTAGTGGTATGTACAGCTGGCACCAAGCATAGCACTAAACCTCTACAGCCTCAAATCCAAGAGCCTCTCAAGCAAGCTTTTCCTCTATCCCAACCAGAAAATCATGCTTCTTTTACCTCATTTACCTTTTTTTCTATTCAAATAGTCTTTGTTTTGATTTACCTTTTTCAATTCCTAGAACTATCGTCTTTTTAGTTGCTTATTTTGAAGACTAAGCATCATCCAATGGTATGCTGGTACATGTTTAACAACCAGTTCCCCCATTAAAATGCCCTAATTTGTAATGTGATAATTCACACCATGGTTAGTTAAACTAATAACTTGATATCTCTCAATAGGAATTTAGGGACAGATGTGCAAAGTCTGCTCATGGAAGTTGATATAAACTGTCCACAGGACACCATTAGAATCACCTCTCTTCACTATATTTGTATCCCATATTTTATCATTCACCAAAATCCATAAATCTTCCCTTTAGACTATGTCTAGAACTGTTACAACATTCCCTTTTTTTAAATTTTATTTATTTATTTTTAGAGACAGGGAAGGGAAGGAGAAAGAGAGAGAGAGAAACATCAATGCATGGTTGCCTCTCATGAGCCCCACACTGGGGACCTGGCCCACAACCCAGTCATGTGCCCTGACTTGGAATTGAACCAGTGACCCTTTGGTTCACAGACCACAGTCAAGCTCAGTCCACTGAGCTACACCAGCCAGGGCTATTATGCCATTTCTATTCTCACCATCATGACTCCTATATAAACCTCATGGTTTCTCTACCAGATAGTACAGTAGTACTTTATCCTGCCTTACTTAGTTGGCTCTTATCAGCTTTCCACATGCCATGATGCTTATGTTTTGGGAGAACAGATGTGATCACATCATGCCATGTTTCAAAATTTTAATCACTTTTATTAGCAAACGAAATTAGCTCAGCCCCTGGGGTGCTCTAATAATAAAAATATTGGATATGATAATGACATCCTACACCAGAGAGCACCCAAGATTAAGAACAAGGATGTTGTCATTGACAAAATTGAACTTTTAATATCTTGTACTGCTCTCTTTTTCTTTTAGAAATTTTTTACGTTGGCAAGAAAATGTGCTTGGTTCTTTGTAGCTTTCCACCTTCTCTTACCTATCTCTCATTTTGTTCCTACTGCTTCTGGCAGCTAGTCCAAAATCACTGCAGTACCTTCTAGCTCGTCTTTATCATCGTCTTCCCTCCTTTTTACCCTCCATTCTATGGCCACAGATGCTGTAGATAATAACCTCCAGGCCCTTTCTGTATTAAGCAAAGGGTACCTTTGTCACTGCATGAGCCACACCACATTCAGGGTAGGTCTTTTCTTACCTATTTCATAGAAGAGAGGAGTGAGTTTCGGGAAGCGATTTGTGCAAGATCACAAAAGTAGTAAATGGAAAACCATCTCAATTCCCTCCCCTTCAAAAACATCTTCAGTAAAAACCCACATCATGTACAATTATCTAAAACCCTTCCTTTTCTAAAAGTCTACCAACTACCTTTCATCCCTAATCCTCACTATTCCCCTTAACGTACTCTAGGTTCAACCCGTGTAAATACTTCACTGGTCTGCATGCAGCTGCCAACACGCCTTCATTCATCCAAGCCGTCAGCTCGGATGCCCTTCCTATGTTCACCTAGAGGAACTTCTGCACTTTTTAAATGAACACAGAGCTGCCTTCTTGATGATGCCCCTTATTCCTTTAGGAAAAAATAAATAAAAAATAAAAAAACTTCTCACTCCTTTTGCTGAATTCCTACTCATCTGTTTTAACCTCTCCCATAAAGCCTTACGTAATTTCATTTTGTAATGTCATTTTTGCATATAATGTATCTCATTGTCAAGGCTGTGGGTCCCTAGAATGGAGTCACACTTATAGTGTATTACTGTTCTATGCTGCATAACAAATTACCACAAATTTAGAAGCTTAAGACAGTTTCCATTTACTGTCTCACGGTTTCCATGGCTCAAGAATCCCAGCGAGGTTTACTTGGGTTCTCTGCTCAGGGTCTCACAGGCTGCAGTCAAGTGTCAGCTGGGGTTTGGGGGTCTTATTTCAGGCTCTGTGCACTCCTCACAGCTCACAGGGTCATTGGCACAAAGGGAAGAGGAAAAGTTTAACTTTATAAATCTGTCAATTGTCTTTCAAGATATTTTATGTGTTTAGAAAGTGAAAGAGAATAGGTTTCATAAGAATTACATGTACTGAGCATGAAAAAGTGTATGTCTTCTATAATTAGTCTTATAATGAATTCCTTCATACATCAAATTCAAGACATAAAATGTGATTAAAAATTAAATTTCAAATATATTTTCAAACTCCTTTTTAGACATTACATTTCTACACTTATTTATAGTTAGATCTTTTCCTCACATAAAATTTTAGATCCTCCAAATTTTATTTGCCTTAAACATAAGAGGTATAATGTAATAATCTATTTTTCCCCATCCTCTCCCCTTTGATGACCATTAGTTTGTTCTCTATATCGAGGGTCTGTTTCTATTATGTTTTGTTTATTTGTTTTTCAATTTTTAGATCCACATAGAAGTGAAATCACATAAATCATAAGCATACGTAATTCTATAACATAACAATATCACACTCAAGCACACGATATGACATTTTAGGTGAAATGTTCAAATTCAAACCATTAACTATTACACACATGTTATTACCTCACCAGCCACACTCAAGCAAACCTTACTTCTGCCAGACCCTGTATATCACATTCTTTCCCAGTCACCTATTATTGGACACTTAGGTTGATTCCACGTCTTGGCTATTGCATATAATGCTGCAGCGAACATAGGAGTGTGTGTATCTTTTTGAATTGGTGTTTTCATTTGATTCAGATAAATACCCAGAAGTGGCATTGCTGGGTCACAATTATTTGAGGAGCCTCCATGCTGTTTCCCACAGTGGCTGCACCAACAGTCCTTCTCCCGCAGCAGCACACGAGTGCCCCCCTTTCTCCGCATGCTCGCCGGAACTTGTCCCTCGTTGGTTTTATTATGATGATCATGGTGACAGGTGTGACATGATGTCTCATTGTGGCTTTATTTGAATTTCTCCAACATTTTAGGAAATTAATTATTTATGCCCACTATTTGGTAGACATATCATTCTAACTGATCATGTTTATAGAAAGTATTTAGTTATCTATGGGAATATAAAACTACACCATACTAAGAGGAATTGACAATGCTTCCCTAAAAATTATGTCCCCTAGTTTTACGTACCCATATGACCGTCATTCTGTTGTCATTTTCTGTCAACTCTCAGATGCATTCACCAAAGTTATTGACTACTCCTTTGCCACTTGTATCTACAATAAATGTATGATATCTAATGAATAAATCTTAGCAAGGCTAAATAGATGTGTTATAGCATTGAATACCAAGGAGGAAACCTGACAATAAAATGGAAAAAACAAAGAAAAAACTTGGAAGGTATCTCTCGGAACGCCCCTAAGTACAAACTGGAATCGAATGCAGGTCTGATAAAATGAACAGCTGCGCTGGCCAACAGTTTCGACCGCTGGCAGCTAAGACCAAACGCTCAGCAAACTTGGATGACCTACATTATCTATTCACGTAGACAATAGGAGAAGTTAACAACTATTCATCTTTAATGGAGAAAGTATTATCTTTATACAATCAAATTTATAACACATATATTTTCTAAAACCTATTAAGATGAAAATAATAACTAAAAAGTGTTCTGAGGAATAATTGAAAATCATATCAGCAAAAGAATAAGTAAGATGTCCTACTCATGAATCAAAGAGACAATAAAAGTAGCAAATATTTATTAACCACTTATAATGTGTGTGCTATCTGTTATACACTTGGCCCATAGAAATGATATGAAACTGCAAGATTTGTATTTTCATAAGCAACTTCATTTCATAACTTGACACAATTGAACATGGAACATAATGCATTTTTACAGATATTTTCAGTCTATATGAATTTGTCTTACAAGTCCAATCTCATTCAAAGACTATATTTTAACTGAATGTTCAAAAATATTTCTTACATTTAAAAAGCACTTCTGTTAAATGAAAAAAATGGCATAATATTTTTTATATTCAAACTAAACCTGTAATTTTATAGAGCACACTTGAAATAATTATACATGAGGATATATTTTTATCATTCATAGCTATTCTGTTTAAGTTACTGTATACTATTTTATGGGGAAAGGCACTGTTACATACCCATTATTGATGGTTATACATGGGCAATTTTTAATAGTGAATATAAGTCCTAACTAAAAGCAGGGTTTTTTTAAAAAAAAATGAGACTAACAAGATTATGTATTCTATTCTATTTCAACATAACATTTGATCTGGAATTTTAGAAGTGAATCAACTTCCTCTAATGAGGTAACTTTTGTAAAGTTCTAAAATATTTCTTTAAGCCTGTGCATTACCCATCCCTTTTTCTCCAATAGTAATTGAATTTTTTGTTGAAATGTGGTTGTCTTGGCATAAGTGTAGAAATGGTTTGCACATAAGAACATGGAATGCCTTTGCCTGTGAAAAATATTTTGAAGTAAATTTGCTAATCCAAAGTTAAAGTACATATTAGTAATAGTAGAATATAAGTTACTGGAAATACAATTTTGCTTTGGTATTTGAATTCAGATTGTGCTTAAATACTTTACTTAGTAATGATGCCAGTAGTTTGAAATACTTTCACGGAAAAAACATAAGTAGTCTGACGATGTGCAATATTTTAGACAATAAAAAATGTTCTTAATGTTTACCCACAGCTGAGTTTATTGAATTTAATTTTCTTGACTACCACTATCTACCCAATAACAACTAATTTTACAAAAAATAGAATGAATCAATTAGTCCTCACATTTATAACACATTCCATAAATGACTGTAATGTACTAAAACTTACGCTAACAGGTAAGGGATCTTTATGGGAGTAAAGTTGTGTCTATAATATTACTGTAGTAATGGGAATCCTCATAGTAGATATCTGTTAAAGCTACAAGAAGTTTAATAGTTTGATAATAGCGAACTTCTACTTTTCAAGCAAAGTGTTATTAGTGGTTCTGTTTCTCCAGGCAAAACATAACATATAATTTTCTTGTTTCTCTAGAACCTGTAGAAAGCACATAGCACAGATATTTTATTTAGGCTTTCTTAGAAGCAGAAATAAAGGGTAGGAAGAGTGAGACTGGGAAGGGAGAAAAGCCAGTGAAGTGTAAATTACTGAGTTTGTTACCACTACTGGCACCAATGGAATCAACCCTGTTACCCTTTGAGGAGCTCTGTTCTGTAGAGCATAACTCAGAATTGTTCCTCTGAAGAATGGAAAGGATGGGCTTTTATTTCCTGACTTTTGGCCCCACCTTAGGTGAGTTGTTCTCCTGGAGGATCTAATTTTCTAGTATTTTCTACCTCTGTCTATATGCAGACTAAACAGCATATTTGAGCTTCCTAGGAAGCTTTGAGAAGGAGAAGCCTAGGAAATCTCCAGGATACTTGCCGAGGTAAAAATTTGGAAAACTGCCTGATATAAACCACACAGCTTCACAGAAACTGGCGGGTCAAGAGAATGTGGCCCCAGGTGTCAGGAAAGATCTGCTACGATAATCTAGTTTAATGGTTGTATTTATGTGGCCATCCATAGTCATTACACTTTGACTATACAAGGAGTTCATTGCTTTATAAAATAAATACAGCTCTTTTTAAACTACTTATTTTTGAAAATTAAGTTGTTTTTTAATATTACATCTTTCAAGTTTTATTTTTACCATATATATATAATCTACCTTATACAATAAAGCCAAAACGCATTTAATAAAGGATTATTATTCCAATGACAATTTTCTCAATTTAAAAATTAAGCATATCTAATCTTGTATTCTAAGAACTCATTACACAGTATATGAGGAAATGAGGGGAATACAATATTAAAATACATTAAATATACATTAACATCATTAGACATACAAAAATGTAGGAGAAAAATCAAAAAAAGTTCAGTGCTCCCTGTGCTGACGTCAAGATTGAGAGAATTTCAAGTATTAAAGAAACTCAAAACAGAAATTTGAATTCATCCACTATCAATTTGCACCAATCTCCCCAGGAAATCACTGACCTACCTAGAGAGTAAGGAGGGAAGACTGCTAGAAATCAAACACTATATGTCATCCCTAAAATAAAATTAAGTTAATTATGAAGTCAGCCCTATTAGCAATCTCTTGTTTTCAATGTTTCAAATTTGATTTGAAAATTCTTACAAATATAAAATATCTACTACTTTATCATTAAATTTATGTGCTTAAAGGGTGAATACCACACCTTAAATGTAAATGAGATACAAATAAAGTATGATTGGTTACCTAGATCCACCTTTTCTAGAGGTCAAAAAATTTAAAAAGCCTAAAAATCCCAAAATTAGATCAAAAACAAAGATTGAGAAAGAAGAGGTCAAAAATCAAACCTAACATTAAATCTTCCATGTTGAATAAGTTGGCTCCAGAGGAGTCATTCATGATCCAAACCAAGAACTTCATTTGAAAGATAATAAAGAGGACAAACACTGGAGGGAAAAGATTACCAAGGTCTTATGCTGGCACGGCTCAGACCAAAACGAGACCTCTAAATCCATTTTCCCAAGGCAGTACTCTGCCTTCAGTTTTACTAGGAATAATCGACATGTTTATAGGTGTGAAATTTTTTCATCCCTCCATCTCTCACTCCACGTCACTACTAACTTCGCTTCTCTATCAGTTAAATTAAAAAATAGATCTACTTCTAGTGTTCATACTTGGATTTTATACTACCTTCTTTTCTTGTATGATGTCATATAGGATTGATATCCTTGTAAATGATTATAAAGATTCCTTTTCTTATTTTTTGAATGGTGTGCAATATGTGAGTAGCAGATAGGGGCTGAAGCCAAAATTGTATTAATCCTGAAGCAAGTTTTTGCTATCCTTTTAATGCCACGATGATATAAGGTTTTATGGTGCTTGGTTTTTTTTTTTGTTTGTTTGTTTGTTTTTACTTTCTCCTGTCCTTTTCACCCCAGACACATTATTCAAAAGAACTATTTTGTCTTGTCTTTTCTAAGAGGCTGTTTACAATGTCAACACCTGTGTATTTATGCGAGAGGTTAAGTCAGAACTCAGGGTTAACTTGGAGCACTTCCTGTCACCTTAGTGGTGGGGTGCCTTTCTTGAAGACAGAATAAGGCAACTTCTGATTCCAGCTCCGCATGCTGGGTAGCAGCTAGTAATTTATTTGTGTCCCACGTTCCAAAGGGAGGCTGGAGAACAGTTGAGCTGTTGTTGGTGACATCCGTGGTTTTGGCAATGACAGTGTAAGAGAGAGAGATGCGCGCAAGTTGAAAACACAAGCTGGTTTACTCTTTTAAATCCAGTCACAATAACAGAATTCATCGAAAAGCAACAAAAGCTGGCCTAACTTTAAAACTGTTTTATAGTTTGCTCTTGATATTCCTACTTTCTAAACGAATATTTTCCACATAATTCATGAAAGTGTTTTTTGTAAACATACTGAAAGTGCTTTATTAATTAATGTATGTATTTTCCCAAAAAAGTAGATTGACTTCTGTTCAAAAATGGAAATTGATAGCTACTTTGTATTGGTGAACACATAGTTTCAATGTTTAAAATCTAATTTCCAAGACTACATGGAAAAAATTGATTAAAATTTGATATTACAAGAATAAGTAAAAATACTTCAAATTTGTGTTAGTTAAGTTTAAAATAGTATTTGAAAATTAAAATGAAAATGTTTTTTTACTTTACTATATAAGCTATTGGCCTAGAATCTGGTAAATTTTAGTGAAGTATAAAAATCATGTCTTGCTCTATTAAGTTAGCCTTGGCCTCACAGCAGTGGTTTGCATAAGTGGTTGGAAGAGTACACTTTTTTCCCTAAATCTGAGGTCACCTTTCAGCCCAACTGACTAAATTTAATGTGCAAACCTGTATTTAACTGTTAATACCTAAATATACAGCACGGTTTTCAGTCAACTAACACTAAATATTAACTTCTCAAACACTTGAACTTAACATCATAGATTGGAGGTTTGGAGCAAGAAACAACAGTGACGAGTTTTTACTGAGGATCTTTTAATCAATACGCACTGATATCTTTACTTGAGCACCTGGATTTTGAAAGTTTCTTAATATGATGTTCCCTATTTAGCTGGAAAATTTCATATTAATTGACAGGAATAAATAAAACTCACATAAATCTACTGAGCAAATTATAATTAAATGCTTTAATATTTTAAAATAATTTTATTTAACTGAAATGCTAGGTTTAGGAAAGTCTTCCCTAGAAACAAAGGAAAACATGAGATGCTTTCTTATTTATTCTAGTAGTACAATAAATTGAATAGATAATCTCCTATTTACAACAGACCTATGGAAGGCCAACAGGGCCCCACTGAGTAAGGGTGACATTTCACATAAACTAATCTTACGTGGAAGTGATCTATACAGTCATGACTTGTGAACTTTGGTTGTGAGCAAGGGAGTGTCCCCAAAAGGAGTCATACAGGTTCGTGTCCTTGGGGTAGACCTCCCCAATAAGCCAGTAGAGGCACACACAGAGAGGTTACACACAGAGAGGGGCAGTTTGTGTGGCAGAAGCGACACAGCGAGTGTCCGGCACGAACTTCTGGTCACAGCTGGGTCTGCAGGTGGAGAGGCGGGCATTGGTCTCAGGCCAGGCTGCTGCAGTGGCGGCACGTGAGTGGCGGGGTGGAAGTCCGGCATGGCTTTGAGCGTGACCCGAGGTACAGCCAGGCTCGCGTGTTGGGTGGTTAGAGTTTTGAGTTTTTATATCCAGCATGAATAAAGTAAGTCTTCCCTATCCTTTTCTGTCTAGGGGTGGAGGTCTCACTCCTGTGGGTGCCCAGACTTGAGGTTTGGGGCAGTGCGGGCCCCATCACGTCAGTCTTGGTACAGCGCTTCACGTAACTGCTGGGCTGACAGTGACTCCGTATGAGATTGTAAAAGGTGTCCCGAAAGTCCGCTCTGCTCTTGATCTGTGCAGCCTGTACTGATAGTCGAACTGAGTAGTACTTTGTAAACTACCTCTCCTGCCAATGCCTTCACTAAAGAACTTACTTGAAGCAACGACTGAAATCAGGTTATCTCTCAGCCACCGTCTAGGATGGTAGGAAGTTCCTGACTGCCGCCTTTTGTGAGTTTTGGGGGGTGTGAGGGTGGACAGGTTATTACATCCCGTGACCGAGAGTGAGACTCATTGCTTGGTCTCTAAGTTATATATAAAACCCATCAGACTACCAGGCATATGGTGAGAAGAAGCATTATTTTAAGTGAGATAAGTGTCATTTGGTAAGCTAAATTAAATGAGGAATCAACTATTGAAGGGAAAAAAATTTGCATGAACTGTTTATCCCTTAAAACTTGGGATTCTACTCACTGATATATCTCTAAGATTTATCTGCCCAAACACTGTATTTGTTGTGGCTAATGTGTCTCCTTGTCTTTTCCCATCATTTTAAATCTCATTTAATGAGTCTTCGATTTTCAGAAACTCTATTGTTAACCTACTCATCATCATTTCTGCTCTCATTCAAGAGTCAGAGGTTTTCATGGACAGTTACTAAATAAATGCTTAATGAAAACATTGCATTTCAAGGCCAGTTTAAAGTGGATTCACAGTGAACAAAATGGACTAGTGAAGAATGCACGAGGGTCTTTGGTAATAGAGAGGCTTCAGGTTTCACTGTGGCAAGGGAAAACATCTCTTGGGAAATGATAGCCTTCCCATAAGGGTTAAGATTTTTTTTTGTAGCCTGTTCTTCTTCTCTACCTAGATTTTAAAATTAAAGTAATGACCAAGAATAGCAGAGATTGAAACTTGGCTTCATAAAAAAATAGCATTTGAGAAAAAAAAGGCTTTTATAGAGGCTTTATTAAAGCTAAGTGGGCAAGCACAACCTGAGTAGTCCCACTTAGAAATTAATAGACAGATATGCTTCTGTGCCTCGGTAACAGATGTCTCCAGTTACGTTGACGGGACATGAATTGTACTTCCAGTTACTTCGATGATGAAGTCTCCATCTTTTAAAGATCGTTCTACTTTGGCACCTTCACACTAACTCGGCATCGCTCCCCTAAATGTCCTTGGCTCAGAAGTGTTTTACAATAAACTTCTAAGCCAGCGGAGGCAGAATCTTGGCTTGCAGGGGGCCTGCCTCTGCCCACTTCAGGATATGTGTTATAATAAGCAAACACACTGTTTGTTCTTCATTAATAATTTAACATACTTTTTCATGTTAACTAAACCTCCAGTTCTTAATTCAACTTTTTTGTGGAGTAAACACCAATATGTGTAACCATTTTTTAAAAATATCTGAGAAGCTGCCTTGTGTTTAAAAGCATAAGGGAAAAAAAGGAGCAAGAGGAAAAAGAACTAGGTAAAATAACAAAAATTAAGGCATTGAAATTAATTAGTCTAGATTTTGGTAATTCTCTGACTGAAAGTTTGGGAGGAAATTCTCCCTGTATCAGCAGCCTGTATTATTAAATTATAATTTTATGTGGAGTATTCCTTGATATTTTTCCTTAGTCATGGCAGCAATAAAAAATTAAATGCTAAGTGAATAAACACAGAGCATTTCATTGTCACTTTTGAACTTCTCTATAGCTGTTTAATCTCATTTTATCTTTTATACCAACAAGAAAAATCCATCACTTTACTAAAGTCCTGAATACTTATTGTATCTTTATATCAACTTATTTTATTTTACTTTTTAAAATATTTTATTTATTTATTTTTAGAGAGTGGGAAAGAGAGGGAGAAAGAGAGGGAGAGAAACATCAATGTGTGGTTGCCTTTCCTGTGCCCCCTACTGGGGAGCTGGCCCGCAACCCAGGCATGTGTCCTGACTGGGAATGGAACCAGCGACCCGTTGGTTCGCAGGCAGGTGCTCAGTCCACTGAGCCACACCAGCCAGGGCAATATCAACTTAGTTTAAACACAAGCCAGTAAAATCTAAATTTGGAAATGATACCACAGTTAGATATCATTTTAAATTATGCTGGAATTATCAGAGTATTTTTCTTCCTCCCTGAGTGAATATAAACATATGATACTGGGCTCTTACTGAGAGGGAACCTGGGAATCACAAATGTGCAGATTTCTGTGGGTTTACAGGTCTGGGCTTTTGCGGGGAGCTGAAGCTGCTGAAAGCCAATGATCTACTCCAGTAATTTTTAGCCGGTGTGCTACAAGAGGTGCATTGGTGTGCTGCAAAAGTGTTTGAGATGTAATATCTGACTACATAGTCAGGGGCACTGATCTCTTTTCCCTTGATGGTCAAATAAAAAATGACAACAGCCAACACAGCAATAGCTGTCCAGCATGAATGAGTCAAAATTATAAGTATTTTTTGTCAAGAAAATGGACTTTTAATTCACCTTTGAACAAGTACTGAGGAGCATACTGTTATTAGTTACTTGACCTTGATGGGCGCATTGTCAAAGGTTTGAAAAGATCAAAAGTATCTTGGGAGCTTTGCAGTAAAGAGTTAATTCAGCAGACGTAGGTTGCCCAACACTTTGTACCGTTCTAAAGGTCTTTGGGAAGGGGCCTTAGCCACCTCTTGCGAATATAAATTGGAAACCTTTTTCATGTCTGATAAGAGTCTTTGAATATCTGAAAATATAGACCGCACCGGACAGATTCTGCTAACAGTGTGTTTTCTTGTGAACATCAGTTTCTGTATGCCTGGGGCTTTGCACCACTCCTCATCAATTTGACTTCTGCCGGGGAAAGAGGAGTGTGGAAACTGAGTAGCTAAGTCACATGGGCACTGTGTGTATACATAATGGATCCCCAATAAAAGCCCTGACACCAGGCCTCCATGGGCAACAATTGTCACATCACGGCTAAGAGAACTCAGTGCTTTTAAAAGTCTCTGCTGCTGGAGGACACTTGGAAGCTCGCCTCCGGATTTTCCTGGACTCCGTTTGATGTGCTTTTTCATTTTTGCTGTTTTAAACTGTATCTGTTCATTGTAATAGACTATAAATGTGAAAAAAAAAAACCCACAGATTTTCTGAATTATGTGAGTCCTTCTAATGAATCATCGAACTTGAGCAGGTACCTGAGGACCCCAACACAGAGAACACGTGCTTGAAAAAGAAAAGTGAAACTGGCTGTAAAAGACACTGACGATACCTCGTGCTCTCTCCTGGGCCCACGGCATTCACCTGAAGTCACTTGTTTCCTGCTCACTAACAGCCTCCCGATCCCAGGCTTGTGTCTGACTTATTCTGGGTTTGTGAGCTTCTTTCAGCCAATCAGCGCTGCCCAGCCTCAGGCAGGAGCAAAGACAGAACTGGGGAAGGACAGTTAGGGCCTCTTAGGCAGGCCTCTTCCAATAAATGGTGAGAGCAGGTGAGAAACTGCTCCAGTCTTGCTGTCTCCCTGTGAAATCATTTGGAAACATGCTCTCGATTCCCCAGCAAGACCGAGCACAGAGCAATACTCGCTCGCTCACATCGACTTTTCTCCACTTCCTTTCTCACCTTCGCCACTGTCACTCCAGGTTTCTGAGATCATTTCCTGAATAAACTCCCTGCCCCCAAGTCTCTGTCTCAGAGTCTGCTTTGGAAGGAGCCCAAAAGGAATGCAGTGGCAATGGGGGCTTTGCAAGGAGAACCAGGGAAATCTCATTCCTGTAAGAAGGGAATCTACCTTATGTGGGTACGAAGTCTGGGGAACTCACTCTTCCAATGGGGAAGGTCACTGTATATGGTGTTAAATACCTCTGTGTGTGTGCAAAAATTTAGACCTTTTACTTATATTAAAGGAATTTGTGCCCTTTACTTCTTTTGATTATGTTTCCATTACTATCAACAACATACAAGAGGGATATAATAGGTAGGTTTACCACAAAATTGAGAGGGAGGTCCAAAGAAATCTCATAAACTCCCTCCCCCCCACGCATGCATAGCCTCCTCTATTATCATTGAAATAACTTTTATATGACTCCAAATTCCATAGTTTGTCTTAGGGTTTTCACTTTTGGTGGTGTGCATTCTATGGGCTTGGACGCACTGACATAGACCCATCATTATAAGTTACACACAGTATTTTCTTTGCCCCAAAAATCCTCTGTGCTCTGCCCACTGATCTCTTTCTTCCATTTCCCCAACCTCAGCAATGAGTGATCTTTTTATTGTCTCCATAGTTTTGTCTTTGCTAAAATGTCAATCAGTTGGAATCATATAGTAGGCAGCCTTTTGGGAATATTTTCTTTCTTTTAGTAATAAGCATGTAATGCCTGCATCTCTTTTCATGGCTTCATAGCTCATTTCTCTTTAGTGTTGACTACTACCCTATCGTCTGGAGGTACCACAATGTATTTATTCATTCACCTACTGGAGGGCATCTCATTTCCTTCCATGTTTTGGCAATCATAATAAAGGTGCTGTAAACGCCTATGTGAAGGGTTTTGCATAGACATAAGCTTTCAGCTCCTTCGGGTAAATACCAAGGAACATCATTTCCGGCTCTTGTATAGTAAGAATATATTTAGTTTTGTAATAATCCTCCAAACTCTTTTCTCAAGTGCTGCACCATTTTGCATTCCCACCAGCAGTGAATGAGAGTTCCTGTTTTTCCACATTCTCACCAGCTTTTAGAGTTGTCAGCATTTCAGATTTTGACCATTGGAATAGGTGTGGTGATATTTTGTTTTAATTTGCATTTCCTTGATGACATATGATACAGAACATATTTTCTTATGTTCCTTGCCATCTGCATATTTTCTTTGATGAAATATCTATTAAGGTCTTTGGTCCATATTTTAATGAAGTTGTGTTATTATTGTTGAATTTTAAGTGTTCTTTGTATATTTTGGATAGTAATCCTCTATTATGTGGCAGTGATTTCCACACGCGTGTTAACATGTAATCATGAGAATTTATGCATTTTGAGCGCAGCTCCGTGTAATTGCCGTGTAGGCAAGTGTGGATCATGTCTGTGGAATGGGAATTCTCTAATAGGAATTTGGCAAAGATGTATCTTAAAAAATTCTGGCTTGCTGACCCCTGCATATTACATTACCCTGGTCCTGCCTGCCTCCAGACCTGAATTTACATCCTAACGCTCGGCTAATCCCTGTTCTGCTTAATGCCATGAATAATCAATCCAATGTAAATGTGTCCTAATGCCTCTAATAAAAACCCCGGCTAAGAGAGCCACGGGGCCTTTTCCTGAGATGGGAGGAATTGGTCACGTGGCCCCGGTCTCTCTTTCCCTGCGTGTCTCGGTATGAGATTCATACACGCATCGGGTTGCGGTCACCCATGGGTATAAACAGGTACGAAACCCCCACGACACTATTAAATTTGTCTTATGCAAATACTCTCTTCCACTCTATGGCTTGTGTTCTAATTCTCTTGATACTGTCATTCACAAAGCATATGTTTTAAATTTTAAGGAAGTTTAGCTTGTCAATTTTTTAAAGATTTTATTTGCTTATTTTTAGAGAGAGGGGAAGGGAGGGAGAAAGAGAGGGAGGGAAACATCATTGTGTGGTTTCCTCTCATACACCCTGCACCAGGAAACATGGCCCAGAACCCACGCATGTGCCCTGACTGGGAATTGAACCAGCGACACTTTGGCTCACAGGCTGGTGCTCAGTCCACTGAGCTACACCAGCCAGGGCAGCTTATCAATTATTTCTTTCATGGATTGTGTTTTTGGTGCTATATCTGTATTTTTTTTATTTAGCACAATATTCTAATAATTTTATATCACTTCATATAGAGTTTAAAATATTACAACTCTATTTTCTCTCTACAGTTCTATGAACAATTCTCTGTCATATTGGTGTCATATATATTCTCATCTATGGATTATAAAGCTAGAATACATTGTTATTACTTTTGTTGTAAATAGTCCATTACCTTTCATATTATTTAAAACATGAGAAATGATCTCTCATACTTATTAATTTGAGTATTTCTTTCCTTTGTGAAGAGATGCTCCTTCATCTCCTGTCATTTTTTGTCTACCACGTCTTCTAGTGCATGTGTGTTCTTACTGAAATCTGTTTGCTTTTCTTTGTTGACAATGGCTTGATTTATCTTCATTTTTTAAATTTGATTTTTAAATTTTTTTTATTGGAATAGGTTTCTAGATTTTTTTTGAGTACTAAAATATTGCTCAATTGTCTAATGACATGAATGTTTAGACAAGAATTTATTAGTTTCTATGTCAATAAAGTGTCTCTTTCTTGGTCTATTTTTAAGTTTTTTCTTTATAACTAGGTTTCTTCAATTTGGTCATTATATTTATTCTGCTTGGAGGCCACTGTGCTTCTTTTATATCTTGGTTTACCATTTTGTCAAATTTGGCTAAAATCTCAACCACTATTTCTACAAAAACTGTTTATCTTCTCCTCGTTTTCTGCTATTTCCTTACATGTATTTTTAGACAACCTGATATTGTTCTAAAGTCACTTTTTTGTCCATTTTCTTCTGTTTTTTTCCTCTGTGCTACATTTTTAGTGGTTAGCATTACTATCTGTTCAAGCTCACTATTATTCTTTTTCATAGTATCTCTTAGTTTTAGTAAGAGCCAGTGTATTTTTCATTTCATTTCTTCTCTAAGTGTGCAAGTTGAGTCTTTGTTATATCTATCCTTCTCCTCCTCATCATATTTATGTTTTCCTATATAGACTTAGGTATTTCATAGTACACATAGTAGCTGGTGCAAGGTATAATTTCTATTTCTTTTTTGTTAATTCCATCGGCTTTGTCTTTTATTGGTCTGTTTCTATCCATTGATTTTTCTTAATGTGGATCAAATTTTCCTGCTTCTTTGTACTTCTGATAATTTTTTTAAAGATTTTATTTATTTATTTTTAGAGAGAGGGGAAGGGAGGGAGAAAGAGGGAGAGAAACAGCAATGTGTGTTTGCCTCTCACATGGCCCCCACTGGGGACCTGGCCCGCAACCCAGGCATGTGCCCCGACTGGGAATCGAACTAGGACCCTTTGGTTCCCAGCCCGCGCTCAATCCACTGAGCTACACCAGCCAGGGCTACTTCTGATAATTTTTTTGATCTGTACTGGACATTTTTAATTTTATGCTGCTGAATTGCATTTGTTTAACAAGAAATGGGTTTTGCTCTGATATGCAGTTAAGGTACTTGGGATGAGCTGAATAATTTTGTGGCTTGCATGTAAGTGTGGTTATGCTAAGTGCAGAGCAGTCTTGACTCTAGAGCTAATTTGGCCCAATACTAAGGTGCAATTCATCTGAGAACTCCGCCCAGTACGCAGTCTTTCCCTCTGGCTCGGGCCAATGTGAACCCTTCCCAGGAGTGTATGAGCTCCAGGAATTCTTTTGGCCTGTTGCTTGGGGTGGCTGTTTTTCTTCTCTCGTGTAGTTTTACTTCATGCAGGAGCAGATCAGTACTCGCCCAAAGATTCCTGGGACTCTCTCTGTGTATCTTCACAGTTTTCTCTTTGTGAAGCCTCTTCTACTCTTTCTTAGTTTGTCCTACTAGTTCCGGCTGCCTTGGTCTCCCTAGGCTTTGGTATCTGACTCTTACATTCAACAAATCACACTGTTTTCTTTTGGATTTCCCCTCACTGAGCAGCCGGCCGGAAAGTGCTTTCAGTGAGTGAGCTGGCACCTTGGGCGTACACTTCGTTGATTCCCTTCTCTAATGGATTACATCCTTCTACGGCTTGCTGTTGAGTGCATGAAATCTTTCGGTTCGCATGCTTTTTCTGAATTTCGAATGCTTACACAGGGAGAAAAATTCTGGTAGTAATAATACTCCATGGGCAACCATGGAAGTCTCAGAGACTTGTTTTTTATTTTTTTCTGCCTAGATGCCAATTGTGCCATTTCTTCATTCTTCAAATCTATTCATTGAAGCAAGGTCAGTCTTGATGTTGACTCTTTCCATATTTTTTCTTAAAATTGCTGTGCCATTTTTAACTATAGATAAAAATGTAGAGTATGGTAACAATGGTTAATAATACTGTATTGTATACTTGAAATTTGTCTTTGCCATCTTTATTTTATTTTGTGTAGTTTCTTTTAGTTATTTACCATTTTCCTGGGAATAGTTGCTGGTGTTATGCATTCTTTGACTCTCTTTACTATAATTTTCTAATTTTTTTAAATTCCAACTCTATCCTGAAATCAGTAAACATGTTTTATTTGCTTCCATTCTTTCTCTCATTACTTCGACAATTCTACTTGTCATGTAGATTCATCAACTTCATTTTCCTTATTTTTCTTTTTTCCTTTTCTTAAATTGAGAATAAAATGCAAACATAGGTCCTGGACTGATTTATTTCTCATCGTTCCTCTTAGGATGGATCCAGCTATTGGCTAAAGGATACTCTGGGAGGCTTGGTGTCGCGATGCAGTATGTCACCTTTTCTCTTGGTTTC